>JAJIZL010081672.1:2691-14166 GCA_023969395.1 Amblyomma maculatum | reverse complement strand
GTTGACAAGCAAGCCGTGGCGCACAGCGACACAGAAGACCCAGGAGTCAACAATCTGCGTATTGTCGAAGACGATGTAATGCTGCCATCATGGTCCAGGACTTCATAAGGGCCAAAGTATCGACGAAGCAACTTTTCAATCCGCCCTCTCATACGGATTGGGCTCCACACCCAAACTCGTTCTCGGGGCTCGTAACTCGCATTTCTGTGGCGTAGAATATACCGGTGAGCACGTTTTTCTTGCTGGCGCCGGATACGCTGTCGTGCAAGTTGGCGGGCAGCCTCGGCATGTAGAACGAATTCATCAGCACCCATGACTGCGGGATTAACACGATCAGGAAGTAGCATTGCGTCCAGCATATTGTTACGTGGAAGATCTACAGTCCGAAAGCTCTCCGCACAGCTAACGTTGATGAGGGCACTGATTTCACAACACTCAGCGTCGTCGTCTTCTCGGAGTCTGTTGCACTTCTTCATTCTCATCACGAACAGCGAATACAGCTAAGTAACACTACCCCCCCTCCCCCTCCGGGGGAAAAGCACAGTCCCGGTGCGGTCTATGTTAGCGAAATAGAACGTTGATAACAGGGCTTTAGAGGGGCACCTGCACTATTTCGGAGGTTGGAGCTGTGGACGGGGACTTCGGAACTACAGATTCAACTTCGTAGGTGACTTCATGGCCTCGCGGCAATGGACTGAACGAAACGGAGTGAAGTGCGTCGTTTCTTGTGGCTCAGCGTTATATGCGAAGGTGAAATAGGGAAGTATTGCGTCCCAGTTGCGATGGTCCTCGTCGGCATACATTGAAATCATGTCGGCGATTGTCTTATTAAGCCGTTCGTAAGTCCATTTGTTTGCGAGTGATAAGCGGTTGTTCTCCGGTGACTTGTGCTACTAAGTCGCATAACCTCCTCTGTAAGTGCCAAGGTGAAAGTCGTTCCCCTGTCAGTTATAACGACTGCGGGTGCACCGTGGCGAGGTACAATTATCTGCATAAAATGTTGCAATTTCACCAGCGGTTCCACGGGGAAAAAACCTTTCGTTTCACAGTATCGGCTGCGATAGTCAGTGCATGGCAACCACAATGTACCGATTGCCGAGCGAGGACTTCGGAAACGGGCCGAGTAAATCCATGCCGACTTGTTGGAACGGAACTTTTGGCGGATCAGTAGGTTGTAGTAGTCCGGCTGACCTAGTCAGCGGCGTCTTTCGACGTTGGCACTCCCGGCAAGTTTTGACGTAGTGCTTGACCTCAGCAGTGAGCTTAGGCCAATATTACTTTTGGCGTATGCGTGCCCGAGTTCGGGAAAAACCCAGGTGACCAGAAGAAGGGTCGTCGTAGGACGGCTACAGGACTTCGTCGCGAAAAGCCTTGGGTACGACGAGAAGATAAACAGCTTCCGTCGGCCCGTAGTTCTTGTACAGGATGCCGTCTCATAAACAAAACGATGACAATCCGCGCGAGAAAATTCGGGGCGGAGTCGGATTATTTCCTTCTAGACACTCAAAGAGGGGCCGTAGTTCAAGGTCGTCTCTTTGTTGTTGAGCCATATTATTCGTGGCGATAGCGCCAAGAGAATCGTCTTCGAACACAGTGCTGTTATGCTCAAAAGGCGCGCGGGACAAACAGTCTGCATGACTACTTCTTGCCTGATTTATAGACGATGGTCATATCAAGTTCTTGAAGTCGCGGACTCCAGCGTGCTAGCTAGCGTGATAGCTTACCACCTTGAATGATTGACTGTTTATGTACGGGTAGAAGGGTCCAGATGATCGCGAGGCCCTCCTTCTTGCTCGTCGAGTAATTGGCTTCGGCTTTTGAGAGGGACGTGCTAGAGTATGCAATAATTTTGCCCTGTCTGGCGCTCAAGGATGGCGCCTAGGCCCACACTGCATGCGTCGGTGTGACTTTCAGTCTCGGTACTGGCATCAAAGTGGCCGAATGCAGGAGGGGACTGTAGGCGGCGCTTAAGGGGGGACACCCCTCTTAAAACTTTTTTCCTTATTTATGGGTGGATCTGACTGAAACTTGCACCATTAATGTACTTTTGCATGCTGATTTCAAATATCTGATTAGTTTTCTTGTAGATGAAATAGCTTTCAAAATATTACCTAATTCATGTTCTTCGTTTGGAGGTGAGTTAATTACTAAACACTTTATGGCATGAGGAGAATAGCCCTGCCAGAGTGATCTAGAAGGATCATAGAGTGCCGCTAGTCATGAATTAACGTGGTAGAAGAATTTGAACCAAAGTTACAATAAGTCAAACTTTTATGAATAAAAGCCCAGGTTGGCACCTAAGATTGATAATTAATTCTGTAAATGTTGCCGCATAATAACTGTACATATTTTTGTCCTACGGCACTGTCGAAGGTTTTCTCTTTCTAACAAGACAAGAATGAGAGCTATAGCACAAATAGACTAAGAGATATCTCTCCTCCAAAATTGCAGCACCCTCAAAATTGCAGTTTTGAGAAAACGAGGAAAAACACTTCACAGCATGTAGGTGTAAATTATGTCAATGATTGATATGTCAACAAGATCAGAAACAGGTGGAAAGTGATCTGAAGCGAAAATTAATGGCCTATGCCAATTTGAGCCAAAGTTACGCAATAGGAAACGCTTGAAAGGAAAATTCCATTTGGGTACCGAAGACAACATAACCTTCTCAGCAAATTTTCTTTTGTCGTCACTGCATTTACCTTGGTTTCATGAGACTCGCAGGATTCCCTTTCTAGAAAAAAATTTTTTAAAGCAATAGCAAGAACAGGACCAGAGATATTGATCTTTAAAAAATGCAACACTACCAAAATTGGGGGATTGTCGGAAGCACTCAAGCCTCACGGCATTTAATCAGGAAGGGCAACCTCAAAGACCTCATGCTATTAAAATGCACCAGGAGCATAGTCGGGGTGCATGCTGTCGCGGTGTTTTCTTTTTTCTGTTTTAGCAACGCCAAGCGAAGCCGGCCGCTTCTTTGCAGAACGTACGCTACGGTGCAAGTCCTTTTCTTCAGCTCTCCTGGACCCAGTTGCTGTCACATTTGTACTGCATTCTTGCAGAATTGCTGCTGCTGTATGCTTGCAGCCGGCATTGAAGCGCAGCACAGCTTCTGCTGTGGCTGCTTCCACAGCAAACAGTGATGAGTGCCGCTCTTTGTGGATCAAGGTCCAGATGACCGAGTGGAAGCTTTCGTTCGAGTTCTGGGTCTTCCCCCGAATGCACCTCTGCAGCAGGCTCTTCTCTGATAAACGACTATAAACAGGCAAAAGAGCATCAGCCACATCTCTTGGCAGACTGTAATTGTGCTTTGGTGCAGGCTCCTCTTTTGCCTTTGCAGCGTTGTGGCGGCACCATGACTTCTCACCGGTAGGACACAAACTGTGTTTGGGGCAGTCATCAGTAGATGTGATGTGGTAATTGTCGCCCTCACAGCTCCGGTGACTGTTATCCCCTCACACTACATTTGATCGAAGCGCTCGGCCATAATATATTGCCAGCTTGTCAACTAGATCAGCTGTCAGCCTTCCTCTGCCGCCAAGACTTTGCTTCCCTGCACCCTTGTGTCTCTGCAAGAGGTTGCGCAAAGCTGCTCCCATACGCTTGTGCACGTGATTTATGCAGTCCTCTTTGACTATTTCAATTTAGCCATAGATTGCAGCATCTTTAAGAGCACTGAACGTGCGACTGTCCCCATCGCATAGCATGGTTGTGTAGCGCATGTTGTGGCGCTGCAGAGATCTTTCAAACAGAATTTTGCCAGCCTCTACTTCCATTTGACCAGCCTTGGAGTTGGTGTTTTTTTGGCACTGGTGGCGTGATTTCCAAAGTTCGTAGCCGTTAGTGTTTGGCTTGGGACCAATTTCGCAGCCCAGACAAAAGTTTGACAACACCACATAATCAAGCACGTAACCAGTGAAGAGTTCCACCACGGCACCGACGCCTATATGTGATGAGTGTCCGCGCGTCATCCATGTGCCGTCGTAGCACACGGCAATGTTCCCCCTATGCCCAAAACACAAGTCATCGTAGACCTTCGCCACTGCCTGCGCGGCTTGTGCCATAGCGGTCGTGGCGGCTCGGGTAGCAGCGGGTTGCAGTGTGTTCTTCAGATGCCGTTGAAACGTCTTGTTGTGCATCCCGCGCCGCGGCAACCCCATCGCCGAAAAGATATCGTTCATTGCTGTCTGGCCGTTACCGGTCGACAGCATTGCTCGACTAGCCAGAATATTCAGCTCAAAAGGATTGCACCTTTTCTCGCCGTCAACCCTCCGCGAGTTCCACTCGGCCGCAATCTCACCGCAGTTGTCGCACAGCACGATCAGTTTTACGGCGAGGCCATAGCTCCGGTCGCTGGTAATTAAACGCACGCATCCACGACACGTTTTGCACCGCACGGCATCCAGAAGGATATTCACAATGCTGAGGTCAATTACCGCATAGGAGGCCGTTCCGTCCGCATCTGACTCTGCGGACGCACCACTTGCATCGGCGAACAGCGCGGTCTTTCGTGCCGTCGCCGGCGTCGATACCAGTCTATCAAGCGTAGCCTGCTCACGGGCACTCACTTGAGTTATGTCACTGTTAGTGACAGGCGCGGTATCAATACGTACACGACTGCAGTCGGCACGAAGAACGGCGCCGTTGTCCAGCGGAATCGGAGAAGCGTCGCCGCCCGCAACGTGATCGTCACACAATCCCGCAGCACTGGCACTTGCTTCTTGCACAGTATGCAACGAAGTCGCATTCTTAACGCGTTTCTTTGGTTGCTTTCGCCCGAACTTGTGCAAAGAGCGGTACTTCTTCGCGCCTGGCATGACTCTCGCGTTGCACTAGCGTGGTCGGCAGAAAGACAAAATGGCGTCACTGGGAGTCCGCATTTCAGGGCTAGCTTGCCGGAACCAACCAAACGACGCCATTTTGATCACGTGCCTTAACCGGCCAATAGTAGCGCGGGCTGCATGCTATCTTTTTGTTTGTTTTTTATGGGGAAGGCGGAGCGCACAGGGTTGCTTTCCGAAAGAAAAAATAAGCCGAAAGCGCGCGCTTTCGAACGAGACCAAAATCGCCGCGGTGGAGCGCGTAGTTCTCATGCGCCGGGCGATCGAAATTGGGTGTCGTTTGTCCACAATTTAAAGGGCAGTGGGTGTGGTACTGCATTTTTTAATCGCTATAACTTCATAAATACGCGGGGTATAAGGATGAAAATTTGCGTGCAGATGCTGAATGGTGCGAGGAATACGAAAATGAAAAAATTGAAAATCCGATTTTCAGGCCGATTTTCGGTGCCAAAGAGCCGTGTCCCCCCTTAAGTTTGTTGAACGGTGGTGGTGGTTTCAATTTCGAAGGTATGTTAGCCTTTGTAAGTTGCGACGACGGTTCAGTGACGCGCGAGATCTTAATGTAATAATAATAATAATAATGTCTATTTCGCATCAAGTAGAACAAAACAAGATGCAGGACGCCTGCAGAAAAAGCTGTGAAAGACAGCTTGACGAGGCCGCAGGCCCCCTTATACACTGGTCATTTCACAGCGTCGCCAAACACAGAAAGCCACATAAGAAATCTAAAGTCATATTGATAAGCACTGAAGCCCTGAATGTTCTCGACAGATCGGCGATATTACGTGCAGAGTCCAAGGAATGGGCGCACAGATTCCTTGACACCAGGCTGTGGAAACTGGGCTGCCGCTGCCGTTTTCTTATGGTCTTCGTGAACTCCTTCCTTGTTTACGATGAGATCAAGCAGCTTCTTGTTGTCTAAGCAGCATTTCTCTTGTCTCAATGCTAGCCCCGGTGACTTTATTGCTTGCAGCACTGCCCTAAGCCATATGAAAAGATCGTCTTCAAAGCTTGAGGAGAAGATAACTAAGTCATAGAAGTATACCAGGTATATCTGAAACTTCAAGCCAGACAACATAGTATCCACTACTCACTGGAACGACGCTGTTGCAGAGAAGAGGCCGAATGGCGTTATCGTAAGGTCGAAGAGGCCGTCTGGCGTGATGAACGCTGTCTCTTTCGTCGACCTCAATCTGCCAGTACCCACTTTTAAGGCACAAGCCCTTAATGACTCATACTCGGGGCCAGTGCCGTGTCCGCTTGGCCACGAGAAGTGTCACACGTCGCGAGATTCGGAGGGTCACCGTGAGTTCTTGACGTCCTCGTCTTCTCCTTTCTCCTTGTCTACCTTGAGGAAGATATTCAATAATAAATAAATAAATCTTGTCTCCATCGGGAATCGAACCTCCATTGGATCTCCAGCCGGGCACTTTTACCAATTGTGCCGCAACCGGGATCGTGAAACGCACATCATAATTCTTCTTGTCTACCGTGAGGATGATCGTAGCGATCACAATGGTGCTGTAGTTGTGATAATGACGGTGGATTTAGTTAATGATTATGATAGCAAACGTGATGCACCGTGTGCAGCACGAACGCTTAAGCTTTCGAGTTTCTGCTGCGTAGATTCTTGCGTCACGTATGGTCATGACCCCTATTCTGGTAATGCCGATGACATCACCAGGTGATTCACACATACGAAGCTGACCCCGCCGGGTGTCCGATATAGTCCTCAGTGCTGCGCCTTTCGTTTGGCGCTTCCATGAACGCAGCACCGCCCAGTGTACACAAGCAGACGCAATAAGACATCATTAGGGAGTTTTAGAATAGGGGAATCCAAGGCTTGGGGCCCCCAAGAAAATAGCGTGCCGTGGCGCAACGTTCGAGCCGACCGGCCAGTTTTAGAATAGGGTTTTACCGACGCAGCGGAGCGAGGCTTGCGTTTGTCGATTGCAGCGCCCAGACGGTAAACAGTGCAAAGCATTTAAATATATAAAAGCCAACAATGCTATTTTATTAAGAAGAAACTGATGTCATTGTACAAAGCTATCTTAAAAATACCAGTTATATTAGAGAGTTTTAGAATAGGGGGCCCCAAGCTTTGGGGCCCCCAAGGAGCTTGGGGCGTCGAAATGCGCATGCGCAGAACGTAAGGCGCGCTTGGGGTCTTGGGTTAACGCTAGGGGCGGCCCCTATTTTTCGGAAATAGCGTTCGCCCCAAGCCGCCGTTGGGTCGCTTGGGTTACGGCAACATGGCGGCGACCGGCCAAGCGGCGGCCGCTCGCCTCGGCACACATTCGTCGTCACCGCTCCATGGTGTCACGCGTTCATGGCAAACAAAAGGCCAACGAAGCTTATACTATGTCTCATAATGCCCGCACCACCAAATTTTAGCAATAAAACGCCCTATATTTTCTGATTGCTTCCGGATTTACAGAGCTGCTAGGCCTAGCGAGTTTGCCTCGTTTGGTTGCCATGGGGACCAGACGGCGGAAAGCGCGGAAGGTTCAAATGAGTTTTCCCGGCCTCGGCCTGGATTGACAATTGGCCGATTTCGTCTTGTATGACAAAAACAGTTTATATAACTGGTAGTTTTAATATAGTTTTGTGCAATAGTAGCACTTTTTGGTGAACAAAATAGCATTGTTGGCTCTTATATATTTAAATGCTTTTTCTTGGTTTACCGTCGTGGCGCTGCAATCGACGAACGCAAGCCCGGCTCCGCTGCGTAGGGAAAACCCCTATTCTAAATCTCGCCGCTCGGCTAGCACGTTGCGTCGCCGCACGCTATTTCCTTGGGGGCCCCAAGCCTTGGGTCCCCCTATTCTAAAACTCCCTATTAGCTCTTTTCTTCAGACAAGACGAAATCGGCCAATCTTTACCAATCCAGGCTGAGCCGGGAAACCTCATTTGAACCTTCCGCGCTTTCCGACGCCTGGTCCCCATGGCAACCAAACGAGGCGAACTCGCTAAGCCTAGCGGCTCGGTAAATCCGGAATCAATCAGAAAATATGGGGCGTTTTATCGCTTAAATTTGGTGGTGCGGGCATCATGGGACATAGCACAAGCTTCGTTGGCCTTTCGTTTTCCTTGAACGCGTGACACCATGGAGCGGTAACGGCGAATGTGTGCCGAGGCGAGCGGCCGCTGCTTGGCCGGACGCCGCCATGTTCCCCGACCCTATCCGGCGATAGGGTCCACGCTATTTCGCCGAGATAGGGTGACCGTCGTCCGCTGACCCAAACACCCAAGGCCCGCATTGGTTCTGCACATGCGCACTCGCGCCCCGCTATTACCCTATCCCCCTAACCGATGGGGTCCCCCTATTCTAAAACTCCCTATTGAAACATTGAAAAAATGCACTGCGCTAAAAACGACTGAAGACTCAAAGAACTGGACAAGCGCAAACTCAGAACTAACTTTATTTGAACAAACAGACAGGATATATATACAGAAAAAAAAAACAGATGCACCTGCGCGGAACCGCAAGATAGTAAAGAAAAAACATTACGTTTCAAGTTCTTTTCAAGGTATAAAAATTCACACTGTGCAGCAAAACAGAAGGCCTGCTGATGCATCTAATCACCGTTTTTCCTGGTACAGTAGGCCTCCTTAACTTCTCGCGTTAGCTTACCTCTATGACGGAGAAATCTAGTTAGTGAGAACAGCGGGTAGCAGCTTTGTCTATCTTTATTACCTTTCTTATTTTTTGTTTCTTTGCATTTCCTGCAATGTACAACCACGTGTGAATAAGTGTCGGATGATATGGCCCCCATATGCTGCTTCACTAGTACATCAATCATGCCTAAATACCAACTCGGCCAAATTTCTACCTTACTGCAGACACAATAAAGCAGGAATTAGCGGCGTTTCTAACAAAGGCTTTAGCCTTATCGCACTTTAGTGGTCCAAAGTTCCCCCTAGAATGGTTGCATCTAATTTGCGCCCTGACCGTGCTACAACACTTACGAGTCTTCTGAATTCGTACAGCGATATTTTCGATTTTGGTGACCGCCCCTTAGGACAAACGTCCCTCGTTACACATCGTATCGACACCGGAGACGCCCGCCCAATTCACAGAAGACCTTATCGAGTCGCCATTTCTGAACGACGCGTCATACAAGATGAAGTGGACAAGATGTTAGCAAAAAACATTGTAGAGCCTTCGAGCAGTCCCTGGGCGTCACCTGTCGTGCTTGTTAAAAAGAAGGACAATACCTGGAGATTCTGCGTTGATTACCGATACCTCAACAAAATTACAAAGAAAGACGTTTACCCGCTCCCCAGGATAGATGATGCCCTCGAATGCTTACACGATGCCAGCTATTTCTCTTCCATTGATCTTCGGTCCAGTTATTGGCAGATCGCAGTCGACGAACGGGACCGAGAGAAGACCGCCTTCGTCACTCCCGATGGTCTCTATCGGCCTGTGTAATGCGCCCGCAACATTCGAGCGCATGATGGACTCTCTCCTGAGCGGCTTGAAATGGACGACGTGCTTGTGTTATCTCGATGACGTCATTGTATTTTCTTCTACATTCGAGAGCCATCTGCATCGCCTTGATGCCATTCTTGGCGTCTTCCGAAGAGCTGGCCTTCAGCTGAACTCGAAGAAATGTAGCTTCGGCTGACGTGAACTCAAGGTGTTCGGTCACGTGGTCGACGCCCGTGGCGTTCAACCCGATCCAGACAAAATAGGTCCTGTAAGTGCATTTCCTACACCCCGTTGTACCAGTGACGTGCGTAGTTTTCTTGGGCTTCGTTCCTATTTTCGGCGGTTTGTACCTAACTTTGCGGAGACGGCTTGTCCACTCACCAATCTTTTGAAGAACGACGCTCCATTTTGCTGGGACCAAGAACAATCTCAAGCCTTTTCTGCGCTCATTGCAGCCCTCACGAACCCGCCCGTCCTGGCACACTTCAATCCTTCGGCACCAACGGAGGTACGCACCGACGCCAGTGGTCACGGTATTGGTGCCATACTCGCCCAGCAGCAGATGGGTCGCACTCGCGTCATTGCTTATGCCAGTCGCCTCCTTTCTTCGGCTGAACGAAATTACTCGATCACAGAACGTGAGTGCTTAGCCCTCGTGTGGGCCATTACAAAGTTTCGCCCTTACTTGTTTGGCCGCCCGTTCTCCGTCATCACCGACCACCATGCGTTATGCTGGCTTTCTACGCTGAAGGACCCTACTGGTCGCCTAGGTCGTTGGGCCCTCCGCCTTCAGGAATACACTTTTTCTGTCGTCCACAAGTCTGGCCGGCTGCACGCTGACGCCGATTTCCTGTCCCGCACCCCGGTAGATCCGCCACCTGCGAGCGAGTGCGACGATGACATATATGTGTTGGCCATCTCTGACCTTGCAAACATTCGCCATGAACAGAGCTTAGATTCGAAGCTTTGCAGCATAATCAATCGTCTCAGCACTGAACACCTTGATGCTACCCTTGCTCTGTTTGTGCTCAACAACGGCACCTTATACCGACGGAATATGCGATAAGACGTCGCCGAGCTTCTGCTCGTAGTCCTCGAACACCTGCGTACCACCGTTCTTCAACAGCTGCACGACGCACCCACAGCGGGTCATCTTGGCGTATCTCGTACGTACGATAGCGTCCGCCGCCGCTTCTTTTGGCCAGGTCTCTATCGCTCTGTTCGTCGTTACGTTGCTTCTTGTGACCGGTGTCAGCGACGGAAGAAGCCCTCGGCTATGCCTGCTGGATCCCTGCAGCCGATCGACATCCCAGTAGACCCGTTTTCTCGAGTTGGCCTCGACCTCCTCGGGCCTTTCCCACTTTCTGTGTCGGGAAATAAATGGATTGCAGTGGCCACGAATTACACTACGCGCTGCGCTGTCACCCGAGCGATACCCACCAGCTGTGCAACTGATGTGGCTGCGTTTCTTCTCCATGACGTCATCCTGCTCCATGGTGCTCCACGCCAGCTGCTCACTGACCATGGCCGTTGCTTTCTTGCTCGAGTAGTCGATGAAATTCTTAGGTACTGCTCCATTAAGCACTATTTTACCACCGCTTACCATCCACAAACGAACGGCCTCACCGAACGCCTCAACCGCACGCTCACGGACATGCTGTATATGTATGTCTCGGATGATCACCGTGACTGGGATATTAATTTGCCGTTTGTAACGTTCGCGTACAATTCCTCTCGTCACGACACAGTGGGCTACTCCCCCTTCTATCTTCTCTACGGCCGCGACCCTCCCCTTCCTTTTGACAGCGTATTGCCTCCCACCGCTAACGCCAGTTGCTACGTTCGTGACGCCATCTACCGAGCTGACGCAGCCAGTGTTATTGCTCGCCGACGACTGGCCTCCTCCCAAAATTCTCAAAAACGGCGCCATGATTCTCGCCACCGAGATGTCCACTACTCTCCGGGCTCTCTCGTCTTGCTCTGGACTCCCGCTCGTAAAGTTGGGCTGTGTGAGAAGCTTTTGCCCTGCTACGCAGGACCCTAGCGTGTTTTACGGCCAGTCACTCCTGTGACATACGAAGTCGCCCCTCTACATCCGCCGCGACAGTCCTCTATGCCACGCACCGAGATTGTTCATGTCGCCAGAATGAAGCCGTACCACCCCTCCAGTAGTTCGTCCTAGTGCGCACCGGGACTGTG
>JAJIZL010081670.1:33178-45386 GCA_023969395.1 Amblyomma maculatum | reverse complement strand
GACTAGTGGCATTACGGTCGCGCGACAGCAAATCTCGGTAATGAGTGGCCGGCATCGTATGAAGTAATCGCTGGATGAACGAACGTGGGGATGGCTCGACGGGTTTTTCTGAAGAGAATAAAAGGCGACGAATGGAAAAGGACAGAACACGCAAAAGTGAGTTAAAATTGAGGACGAGCAAAGAAGGAAGTTGCACTTGAGCGAGTGATTTCGGTTAGGCATTCCCTCGATGGATGCGGAAACCGGGGGCGATGGTGCGGCGACACCTGTCGGCCGTCTTTCACTTCTTGAGACATCGGGCTGCGCCGCATTGCCTCATACAGCTCCGATTTTCTATCCCTCTTCGCATAAGCACAACTATTTCAACGCATTTGTGAGCTAGTTGTTTTCTACCAATACTGGGTTTGTCACAAGCAGCCGATACGTTCATCGTTCTTCTGATGAGAAAGGACCCGATGCTTTTGATGATGATGATGATGCCCTGAATCGTAACGGCACATAACCATGGTGAGGCTATCTTTGTCGACTGTTTCCTTTCGCATTTCCGAGAGCACTCCTTCTTTTACTTTATCGCACCTACCATTCTTCTCTTCTATTGCCCCTTGCTTGATACAGCTGTTCGCGTTGCTCCACTTTTGGTTGAACAATACATTGAAACTTCCATGGTTTTGTCGTTTCATTAGCATTACGTAGTGCAAACTTTGAAAATGTGTTTATCGCTTTTAGTTGCTAAGCCCATTTCATGTTCTGATGATTTAGATACATTTTATTCGTTTTTTTTTTAATTTCATACCAATGCACTAATATACACATTTTTGTTATATTCTGAAGAATCTGCAATGAAGCGTCCGTATTTTCGCACGCCGAAAGGACGAGATTCCTGTTTCCTGAGGCTCTATAAGAAAATTTCTCTGATGGCTTTGAAAAGAAAAGACACGTGCAGGAGAAGGAAAAACAAAGAAGAAGCAGGAGGAAAGAATGTGCTTCCGGTCATATATTAGCGCGTGCATTCTTGTTCGCTCATATCAGACGCTCCTAGTGTGAGTCAGACCATTTGTGCATAAAACACCTAACGCAACCAGGATTGAAAAAATAAAAAAGAAACGTTAACATAACTTTCTAGAAAAAATTCACAGGGGTTAAACTTGTACATTAACGCAAAAAATTGGCTTCGGTTAAACCTATTATGAAGTGATAGCTGGAGCGACCATCTATACCTGTCTGCTTGTGAATCACGCATTGCAGCGCGTCGCGGTGGCGTTTCGCAAAACACTCCTCAAGTAGTTCCAACGTTTCCAGCGCTATTTTGGCTTTAGCCCCATCTATTCTCCTCCGCAAATTTCCAAATCGCAGCGCAATGTCCTCCGCATCGTCCGACACAGCCAACCGGCGATCGTAACGAGCACTGCTGCTCAGTTTCTCTTCATCCGGGTCCATGGCGCGGCTATATCCATACTCAAAATTGATTTCAGCGATCATGTGCCGCAGGTGCTAGTCGGAACAGCCCGCTTTCTTCGTCTCTTCTGTCGTTTTGTCCCTTGCGGGGCCACCGTACCGAGCAAACCCAAATACGCGGCCCGCTTCTAGCCCGCCCTCATTTCCCTTTAAAACATACTCCTAGAAACTCGATGAGACGCTTGCTAGCTTTGTCTATAGCGTTTTCAAGTCAATTTAAGATATTTGCGAAAGTTCTTTCTTCTCTCTCGTCTGCAGCTTATGACATTAGTCTCTTCGTCGCGCAACGTTCCTGTTGGCCCACGCGCGGTCTCCAGCAACCTCCCGATTACTTAATTGCTCTCTTCATTTCTCCGACCACAGAGTTTGCTTCATGACAGTTAGGAACTGTTAGTGGAGTGTTTCTTGAAGGAATATGTGTGAAGAATAAATTGTTCTCTGTAATTGTGCATGCATTTCCTTGCTCGAAATTTTGCCTCAATCTATCGACAAAGGTGACTCGGCTCATGAGCTGCGCTCAAATTTCGCAATAGGAAGTGATGTATTCGTCGGCAAACTATTTGGCTTGCCATACTGTTTCATAGTATTCAATATGTTGTTATTATTATTGCGAAAGCAACACTACGCCAGCCAGTTCGCCCCGTCGCGTAACGGCGCAACGGCAGTTGTCGCACTCTGACCTTGCCTAGCAACCGCCGCAGCTGTCAACGCGCTGAGCGGGGCGCCGGTCGCGGAGCCGCTGCCACTCTCTTCACCAGTTGTGCGCATGCGCGGTAGAGGAGAGGAGGTGTCGCAGTGTGTGTATATATACGGTTCGGCGTTGCGGGAGGCGAGCCGCGTGGTGGCAGTGCCTGGCCCTACGGGGCATTGGGATGGTGGGTAAACGCCGCTTGCGGCGGGGGCTAGCCAGCAACCGAATTTTATCCGTTGTAGGCCGTCATTGCACCCACCACTGCTTTGGTGGTGGACGACGGCCGTTGTTGCGGCGCGCGTCTTTCTCTGCCTTTTCTTTTTCTTCTCTGTTTCTCTTCTGTCTGCACGAGGCAGCGGAGGTGGCTCAGCTACAGAGCCAGTAGCAGGCCCGTGCATTTCCTTTTCCTTCTTCCTACAGCCACAACAACAACAACAAGGCGAGCCGATATGGAGAGCGAAGAGTCGGCTAGACTGAAAGAAGCCAGATTTCGGCTTCGGAACGAAACAAGACAGCGTGCCGAAGAGAGCGAAGATATCAAACGGCTAGATTAGCGTCGTAATGACGACGAGGCTTGATGAGCTCGCTATCCTTCGACAGTGAATCAGTGACCAAAGTCGAAGACGATACCACAAGCGAATCCTAAGCGTAGCTAAGCAAGTTGCTTTCTAACACCATTTGATTCATCAGAGTTAATCAGCAGCAATTTTTTAATATTATTATTATTATGCAGAGAGTTTTCGGAGCCCTCCATTTACGTGCCCCTCATAGCCTGAACTGCTTCATGAACATCACGAACCCCCTTTCATAGCGCGGAGATAAGAGTACCGCACTATAAAAGAACTGATCGCAAATATAATTTTGCGGCAGATGTCTGCCCACCTTTGTTTAAAATGTTGTCAGAATAAAAGTTGCACCCACGTTATATAAGAAAGCAGTGCCTTTAAAAGTTGATAATCTGCCTCTGCTTGCTTAGGGATATTTAATGCAAATCTTCACATCAGCCTGGGCGTCAAGGTGTGTTTGATATTAATTTTTCATAGACGGCTAAATGCAGCAACGGCCTAACCTACTCAGTAGAGGTGTTATCTATGGAGCATGACAGTACGCAAATGGCGAGCGTGGGCAGCTTGTCGGCTGCCAAATGAAGTGCGAGATTTAGACTGGCTTAGGAGACAGGGCGTCCTCCCCACGAGACAGAGCCCTGACAGATGGGGTGTTGTACCCAATGACCAGTGTGCCAACTGCGGTGCTCCCGAGAGCCTCGCGCATGTTTTTTGTTTGTTTATTTTTTCGAATGTGCAGTTGCGAGAACAATATGGCGGCTGGCATATAGAATGTTTAACGTTCGCATAAACCCCGGCGTCAGGCGCCGGCACCACCCATTTGAACACCTTGTGTTCAGTGTGGTTCTGTTTGTGTTGTGGCGTCGCAGGTGTTTCGCTGAGGCGCGCCGAACTCCCGCCCGAGCAATTTACCCAGCCTTGCAGAGGCTGCGCCTCGTGGTCTGGAAGTATCTGTCTGGACAGTTAGAAACTGACGGCGAGACACGGTTTCTGCGTCACTGGCACACGCGATTCTATGTTCTACGAGGCAGCAGACTTGAGATCTCTGTCGTCCTTTATTAAATCCCTCCTCGTTTACACTGTTTTCCCCCCTCTGGGGAATCATGTTAATCATGTTATTTTTAGTTTATTATGCATATGTAACCTATAGTGTTTTATACAGTGCTTTATTTTGTGACTAATGTGCGTTTTTGTATGTATGCATGTACCCAATGAATTCTTTTTTTGGATATCAATTTTAGAGGACACGTGGATCACTCTTCACACAGACCATTTTGAGGCAACACTAGTCTGGGGCCAGAGCGCGAGCCGAATAGATCGAGTTTACATCCCCTCCGCCATGGCACCTGACTTGCTACAGTGTGAGGTATTGCCTTTCCCATCAGGCCTTAAAGTAAGTGATCACTTCAAGGTTATGGTTATTCTGCGGACAGCCCCGGGCCGTGCAAACAGCCCCCTGATGTGGCGCATGGATGCGGCGTGCGGTACTCCACGATGAACAGTGCATTGTTGATATACGCCGAGAATTGCTCTTTTCTGTGGCCGCAGTTTGTGACATAACGCCTGCTACCTGCGACGCTCTGAAAACACTCTGGCTCGATGTTCTTGTGTGTACGGAGAAGGGGCGGAATGTCCGCTTTACGACCATGCTGAATGACGTTCTACGCCGTATGTGCATCGTACGTGGCGGCAAAACGCTTACGTTCGCGATGCGCGAATGTCTCGAGACGCTGCGCGAGCGCTATCACCGAATCCTCAAAGACAGCTCACGCGCATCACTCTCAGCGGGACCATCAAACGTGCCGCTTGAGGATGCCGCGGGCCTCGGACACACTCGAGCCGTTGGCCAGCGCACTGACAAGCGAACTCAGTACGGTCCGCAAGCATGACGCTCTCCACCTACGTCTTCGAGACACGCGGACATCCACAACTTGCGTAGCGAGCATTTCGCGGCCCTCTTTTGGTTGCAAGGCCTCGACCAGGAGGAGGATTTTCAATAAGCTGCAGGCGCCTTCTGTGGACCTCTTCCTCAACTTCCAGAAGATGTATGTTCGGCACTTAAGGAGCCGACAACTTTGGAGGAGGTGCGTTTTGCTTTAGGCGCCACGAACCAGTCGACCGCTCCCGTACCTGACGGACTAGTAGCTGGTTTTTTATTAAAATCATGAATGCGTTATACACGTCATATTTTTGTACTTCGCGGTCTTTCTTTAGAACTTGGAAAAATGGTACATGTGAGGCTTTTTTTATCAGAAATAAATGTAATGGGGGTTTCAGAAGATGCTCTTCAACCTTGCAAATCGCAATTATTGTCTAAAGCCAATACTTATTCAATTAGAAAAATATCTTAATTAATAATAAGTAAATTGTAAACTCCCGGATTACTGCCTTGCCGTGGCGGAGGGGCTTGCGAAATTCGATGAAGTCGTGAGCTCTGCTTTGTACGGCCACCCAAGACAGACATGTCACGGCAGAGAGCACTGACAAAATGTGATCCATTGAAGGTAATGGCAATCCACTCCAGTATTTTCTGGCAAGAAATTCCTATGGCCAGTCGCAATAGCAATAATGATATGGCGCCGGAAGATGAGCCCCCCAGGTTGGAAGGCGTCCCACATGTTACTGAGGATGAACAAAAGGCCATTCCTAGTAGCTCCAGGACGAATGAAGCGGCTGGGCTAAATACCGGAAAGTCTGATGTAGCAAGGAGATATATCACATAGCAACATGGAATGTAAGATCTGTGACGCAAGGTAAACTGGATGTCGTCAAGCGAGAAATGGACAGATTGAACATTGATACCTTGGGTATCAGCGAGCTCAAGTGGACCGGAATGGGAGAATTCGATTCCGACGACCATTATGTATTTTTTGTGGGCACGAATACAGGATAAGGAATGGGGTAGCTCTCATAGTAAACAGAAGAATGGGCAAAGCAAGTGCTAAGGTACAACCCCAAAAACAACCGAATGATTTCACTTCGGATCCAAGGTCACCCTTTCAACATAACAGTTATCCAGGTCTATGCAACAACCACTACTGCTGAAGAAGCTGATGTTGAGAGATTTTATGCTGACCTGCAATGCCTTTTAGACCGCACTCCATCATCAGACGTCCTTTTTGTCATAGGAGACTGGAATGCTAAGATGGGAAGTGAAGAAATATATGGAATTACAGGCAGGTTCGGTCTTTGCGAGTCAAATGAAGCTGGGCAGAGGCTAGTAGAGTTTTATAAAGAAAGCAACCTGGCCATAGCGAATGCTCTTTTTTCACAGCACAAGAGGCGCCTGTAGACATGGACTTCACCGGACTGTCTGTACAGGAATCAGATTGATTATATACTTTGCCGGCAGAGATGGACAAGCGCTATACAAGCAGTAAAAACAAGGCCTGGAGCCGATTGTGGCACCTATCACCAGCTTCTTCTTGTCAAATTTAGGCTTCGAGGAAAACGCAGAGAACTAGAAGGCCTTTCAGGTACGATCTGGAACAAATTTTTTCAGAATATGCTGTGGAAGTGAGGAATCAATTTCAAGAAGTAGATCTAGAAGAGCCAGAGCCTGAAGAGTTGTGGACTGATGGTCGTGGTATAATACAAGAAGTTGCTACTAAGGCAGTTCTAAAGGAAAAGAAATGCGAGAGAGCAAACTGGTTGTCTGAAGAGGCTTTGCAAATAGCTGAGGAAAGGGGGATGGCACAAGTTATGGGTAAAAGAGAAACATACATGGTTCTCAATGCGGATTTGCAGAGAATAGCGCGAAGTGGGACTAACCACAACAAAGGAAGAGAACTTTTCTAAATGGCTCACCGACAACGCTAAGAGCGGGAGCCTGCTCCGGTTCCTCACGGAAAACCATTTACATGAATTTATATAATATGCCTTATGGCAAGCTTGCGTACGAGAAAAAAAAAGATAAGAATGCCTTCCTGAACACACAGTGCCAAGCTGTTGAGGACAACAACTAATTCAAGAACACGAGAGCTCTATATAAGACAATCAAAGATATCAAAGGAAGCTTCTGTGCAAAGCTGGGCGTGATAAAGGAGAAACAGAGGCAGGGACCTCACTGAAGCGTGACAGATAAAGGAGAGGTTGCGATAATACACAGAAGAACAGCACAAGAAGCACCAGAATGTGCAAGCCCAACATAACACGGTGGTGATCACTGATCTCCAGCGGGGCATCCTGAAGAGTGAAGTTGAATGGGCCTTAGCCAGCCTTGCTAAGAACAAAGCTAGCGGAATTGATTGAGTAAAATTTGTCGGGCTAGTTGGTTCATAGTTCAATGCAATAAAAAGCTGCGCTAATAAGACACGGACGAAGGAAAGGTAGGACGCACACATTGATGGCATTGCAGCTGAGTTGCTTCAAAACCTCAACCATGACGACGCTGCTAACGTTCTTTATAACTTTTGTCAGCAAATTTTGACAACCCTGCAGTGGCCACAGGATTGGAGGAGGTCAGTTTACGTCCCCATTCCAAAGAAAGGCAGTGCCAAAGATTGTTCCAACTACCACACGATCGCGCTTATTTCGCATGCTGGCAAGGTGCGGTTGAAAATTCCTCAAGGTAGGCTCCGGCAGTATGTGGATCGGGAGCTTCAGGACGTGCAATCTGGGTTTCGCAAGGGAAGAAGAAGGAGAGATCAGATTACCAACCTCCGCCGGATCATGGAAAAAGCATGAGAGTTGCGCAAACCCATCTACTTCTGCTTTATTAAGTATGCGAAAGCGTTTCGCTGTGTAGATCACAACAGATTGTGGCAAGCTCTCCAAGAGATGGGAGTTCCAATTCACCTCATCTGTCTCCTCAGAAACCTGTATGAAGCACAAGAGGCCACAGTCAGGAGCATGGTCTTACTGATTGGTTCCCGATTGTGAAAGGAGTGAGATAAGGCTGCATACTGTCGCCCTGCCTATTTAACCTATATGCTGAGTGCATCATGAGGAAGGCTGGTTTGGACGAGTCTTCAGCTGGAGCGAAGATTTCTGGAAAACGTATCAACAACCTTAGATATGCGAACGATACTACTTTAATGGCAGAAAGTGAAGTGTAACTCAAGAGACTCCTGATGCGCATACAAGAAGAGAGTGAGAAGTTTGGGCTTAAACTGAACATTAAAAAGACAAAGATCCTGGCGTCTTGCCCTATCAAGTCCTGGAGCATCAAGGGACAAAAAGTGGAAGCCGTGACAGATTTTCTCTTCTTGAGCTCCAAGATCACCCCGGAAGGTGACTGCAGCCATAAAATTGGGAGACGCCTGCTTTTGGGAAAGAGAGCCATGGCTAGCCTTGACCACCTATTAAAGAGCAGAGACATCAGACTGCCAACCAAGATCCGTATATCTCGTGTTATGGTCTTTCCAGTTGTGATATATGGATGCGAGAGTTGGACTGTGAAGAAGGTTGACCGCCGAAGAATTGACGCGTTTGAATTGTGGTGCTGGCAGAGCCTCTTGAGAGTTCCTTGGACTGCTAGAAGATCAAATAATTCCGATATTGTCGACCATAAACCCTGACTGCTCATTGGAGGGTCAAATTCTAAAGTTAAAGCTTAGCTACTTTGGTCATCTGATGAGAAGAGAGAAAGCTGGAGAAAGCTTTGATGTTGGGAACGGTTGAGGGTTACCGGAGAAGGGGTAGGCAGCGAACGCGATGGTTAGATGGCATCCTCGAGGCGCTGCAGATGACGTTATGTGATGTTAGGAAGATAGTGCCAGACCGGAAAGCTTGGCATGATATGGTCCATTGGGTCACGAAGACTCGGACACGACTGAACGACGAAACTGAACTGAACTGAAATTGTAAACTAAAAATTACCTGTGGTGCGTCTGATGGCTGGCGGCTGTCAAGAATTGGTTTCCTTGGCCTATCTCAAAGGTTTGATATTATAAGAAAATCCATAGTCTAAAGTCATCTTGGACACCCGGTAGGATATATCGCGCAGCTTTACGCTACACACTTGCCAGTGTGACCATGCCAGGTATTCTAATGCAGGAAGTATATACGAAACTTATGCCAGTTGATTATATCTGGAGAAGAGCTTTTCAGAAACCGTTTGTCTTATCATATGTATTTTCCGCGAACCTGTCGGTTTTTTCGCAAATGGCCGATGGCTCACTGGAATGGTCTTAGCTGGTAAGGCACTGTGACTCAAGCTTATGTCCTTCCTTGAAGAAATACAGATTTTGCTCGGTTATATAAAAAAACTACTCAGGAAAAGTGGTATTGCGAACCAAGGTAGGCAAACCATTCCTTCATGTATAAGCGTAATTTGGCCATAGTTCTCCTTTAAGTACGAAACTCATTTTTCTTTTTCGTTATATATGGTTTCCGGAAAAATTCATAAACGATGCCAAAGGCACTCAAAACCTCAACGCGTTAAAATAAAAGCGACAACGCTCTGAAGTGGTAACTATGTACTGCGTGGTTGCTTTTATAACGGTAAGTTTTATTAAGCGATAGCTTGCACAACTCATTGGATAAAAAACATTCGGCTTTGTAGTAGAAGTAGCAGAGTCTTTCAAAAGGGCTGAAGGACTCTGGTAGTAGTAGTCTGCCCCGCGTGTCAGCACAATGTAATTCTACCCATATTTTGGGCCGCTATCTTGGATTTCGAATCCGAAGCTACGCCGCCATATTGGAATGTGACCTCATTCACGTGGTTCTAAAGAAAGGCGCCATCTTGGAATCCGAATCCGAAACTATACCGCCATCTTGGATCGCGATGTAAGCGTCACATGATTACTAGTAATGCCCCCACTTAGCGGCGTCACGTAACCTACGATGGCCGCCATCTTGAAATTTGATGTAAGTATCACGTAATCACTACCTATGTCACCATCTTCGATTGCGACGTCACGTGGTAGGCCACTGTCTAGGATTCGAATCAGAAACTATGGCGCCATCTTTGCCACATCACACTACCTATGGTGGCCGCCATTTTCTGTGGCATCACGTGACATAGGGAAGGCCTTGGGTGGCCGCCATCTTGGGTAGCCGATGTGGTTACCCACCATGGTGAACACTGCTTTGGACTAAGAGAAACTCTCAAGCCCTTCGTGGTCACTTGGCAAACGCGGACAAACCGACACGAAATAGAAAAGCACCGCGGTAGGCCGCGGTGGTTACGGTGCTCAACTACTGAGCCCAAAGGCGCGGAAGTGAACCGCAGCCGCGGCGGCCGCTTTTCGATGGAGGCGAAGCGCAAGGCGCCCGTGTGCTGCCTATTTCAATGCGCGTTAAAGATCCCCAGGTGGTAGAAATTACCTAAGCCCTCCACTACGGCATCTCGCATAGCCTGAGTCGCTTTGGGACGTTACACTCCATAAACGAGACCAAAGAAAACCGCCAAAAGAAAGAAAAGAACTTCCATACGTTTATATATGGACGACTGCGTTCTTGCAAAATATCTGAATTGTTGAATATCTGCGCTTAGTGTTAAACTAGCTGCTAAAACATACAAAACGGAGCAAGTATACCGAATCAGGCCGAGCTGAAATTTTAACGACAGCAGGAAGCCTCAGATCTGAGGTTGAAAAATAAAGCCAAAATATTAAAATAAGTGAGCGGCTACATGCACGGATTACACATTGTCGTGAAGTCATCAGTTGTGATGAAGTACATGGCGCGCTTGAAAGCAACTTACTAGAAATAGCGTCATTCACTGTCAGCCTATCGAACGTGCTTCAATTGCTTGTTTTCGCGAAATAAGAAAGAAAATGAAGGAAAAAAAACAACAATGTTTTGTACGCGAAATTTCGCTCTTTTCTTGGTAGAAATAGGCTCAGAAGCGATGCTTTAGAGGGTGGAGGGAACAAAAAAGAAACACATAAAGAACATAAAACACTCGTCCTATAGAATATGCCGAGTATGAAGTTAATTCAAGCCCCAAAGCGGAAAATGCTGGTAGGTTGTTTCGACAAACGCCTCAGTTCAGTCTGAGCGCCACATTGCACATCGCCTTCGTATGCAGAGATCGGAGGTTGTGTTCACAGTGCGCCTGGTGCATGCAATTTTCTCACGTCACATCAGCCAGCTCGAGGGGTTGCTCTAACCTGTATCCGCCTACAGATTCTACTATTCTTGATTCTACTATTCTTCTTTCAAAGAAAATACACTGCGTGAAAATGAAGACATAAAGATAGAACAGAACAATAAAAAATGTATGATAATGTACGCGAGATTCTTCTTCGCACATCTTCAACCTTGTTTTTTTTAAGTGGCTTTTATCCGCAGCAGCTCAAGATAGCGAAAATAATACCAGTGTTCAATAAAGGCGATCCCGCTATGCCAAATATTTATCGGCAAATTGCCATTCTTCCTTTCTTTGACAAAATTTTAGAAAAATTATTTGAAATAAGGCTGTCAGGATATATTGAACAATACAACATATTGACTGATACTCAGCACAGTTTTCGATGCGGACTATCTACAGATACTGCTATAGCTTCTCTCATAGATTATATCAGGCTTGCTGTCGATAAAGGAAAGTTTTCAGGTGCAGTTTTCATTGATTTCAGCAAAGCATTTGATTCCATCGATCACTCCAGCTTGTTTCAGAAACTTGAGTCGTACGGCATATCAGGACCTCCACTAATGCTTTTGAAGAGCTTTCTTCGTGACCGAGAGCACATAGTCTGTATTAATAATAATGCATCTAATAAAGCTCTCACTAATATTGGGGTTCTACAGGGTTCTATTCTAGGCCCTGTATTGTTTCTACTCTACATTAACGATTTACCATCCTTGTAATTGTAATAGTAATAGGCATTGTAATACTATATTTTACGCAGATGACTCTACTATGATAACATCGCACCATGACATTTACTAGCTAATATCTAGCCTTCAAAATAACATTAATTCTCTTTAGCATTGGTGCCATACTTACAGCCTTACTGTGAATGTTACTAAGACTTGCTTTCAGATTTTTCATCCCCCTCAGAAGCCATTGTCCATCTCATCACTGCTATACTTCAGTTCCACTGCCATCGCGTCGCAAGACCGAATTTCGTTTCTAGCTGTTGTTATTGACCCTCACCTAAAATTCCATTATCATATAGCGGAAACTTGCAAGAAAATTTCATTTGGGTTACGCGCACTAATCAAAGCCGAATTTTTTTTCCCAGTCCACACGTTACTATCACTTTACTACGCTTTCGTCCACAGCCACCTAAAATACGGCATTTTATCCTGGGTTAACGCCTATCATGTTCATCTTTGGCCATTAATAAAACTGCAAAAGCAAGCCATACGCATCATAACCTCCTCCCCTGGAATGTCACCGTCGCACATTTTGTTCATAAATTTAAATGTTCTACCCCTCTTGGCTCTTTATCTTTATAATATCGGTATTATATTCTTTAAGATTCTTCACCATCAGCTCCCTTTTAGCATTTTTCCTCCCGACATGGTCAAAAACAACAGCGTTACACGGTTCGCTCTATGTAATAATTTCTACTGCCTAAAATCAGTACTAACTACGCGAAACAAG
>JAJIZL010081670.1:0-33168 GCA_023969395.1 Amblyomma maculatum | reverse complement strand
ATTTCTTTATCTTTTGTATCGCGGATGTCGTAAGTGTTTTTGTACTTCTGTATTCTGTTTTTGTATCTAAATATGTCGGCAATGCACTGTTTGCTATGTATTTAGTTATTTGTTTTCAGTGTAGCTTCATAAATGTTCTTACAATAATATTATTCTTTAGGTTGCCTATCGAAATCTATCACCATGGGAGGTCCCACCTGCGGTATTGTACCATGGGACCTCTCGCTGTATATTCTTGTACGTTGTTTTTTTATTCAAAAATAAACTTTCAACTTCAACTTCAACCCAGTCGTTTTATCTTCGGCGAATATAAGCCAGTCAACACAAAATAGAGCGACCAAAACTGAGTTTTTGTCAACGCTTCATTGGGAAACATGTTGTCAAAGAACACGTCTTCTTCGTGGCCGCCACTCACGATTTGTGTGGAGCCCTGCGCTACCCTGTGATATTGCTTGTTTTGCGATTCGGGTCTCTTGTATCGCTTACACCAAACTCCGTAAAGTTTTCTGCTTCCCAAGTTTCCGGAAAACAAAATAAGCCATAAACCATGCAGGCTATTTCCAGTCCCAATGAGAAAAAAGTAACTAGTAACCATGGATATTTGAGAAAACAATTTTGAGACAGCAAACAAGAGCCTAGATCTAGAGCAATGACATGCAGAGGGCTCCTTCAAAGAAGAGCTTGGGAGCCGAAGCACGCGCACTGGTGTATTTTGAAACGGTGGCTCTTTTATCCCTTTGCAGGCGGAAGTTCAGGGAGCACTCGACACCACAAGTCCATAGTACCCGGGGTGGTACCCGGGGCACACTCTCGAAAATAAAGCAACAAAAAGCCTACATACAGGTAATCAATTGTAGTAAGGGCAGGGTTAATACAGAGCTAAGGCAGCGCTAGATTCGTAAAGTTAGCCTAACCGGGTTAGGCGGGGCAGAAGTAAAGATCAATTTCTGAAATCAAGGAAAGAATGCGCGGAAAGTTAACTAAACGAAAGAGCAGTAAGGGTTAAATAAGACGTCTCGGAACACTGATAAGTCAAGTTGAAGAAGAAACGGTTGAAAGAGAACACTACAGGCGAGACGAAGCGTAATAGCGGCGGGTCGTTTCTCGGTCCCCTCTCTCCCCACTATAGTTTACTATTCCGTTTATTCTGTTCGTGTTGCCGAAGCGCGTGTCTTTGCTATTCAATATCAGTCAGCTGCGAGACGCTGGGCCCTGTCTTGAATTTTGCGCATAGATATCTAGAGGGGAGGGCGAAAGGCTACAAAGCACGTGAGAGAAACTTTCTGCGACCATCCTCAGCACCATTTACCGAGCTCCCCACCCAGCCAGAGATTTCACACCGCCATACCTCGGCGAACAGCCATGTGTAAGCTGTATATCTAGGAATGACAATGTTGACTTTCCTCGGCGCCCCTCTGAGCCATTCACAGCCTCCGCAAGCTCCGGTAATATCTATTTTTGACCGCGAGTCCATCCCTAAAATAGAACGGATATTGAACCCAGAGAAAAACAGAGAAAGGTTTTGCCTTGCATTTTCGAGAGTTTCGAACCCCTTTCCTTGGCTGTGGTCTGCTTCGGAAGTAGATTCTCTCACAGCTCTCTACTAGAATGGCATCAAGCATGTCTGCAGGAGAAAGTATTGCAGCAGTGCAGTACGCCGCCCTGGATGTTATCAAACGGTGTCGCCAAGAGAACGCACTGTCTGTCCCACCTCTTACTGAATGCTGTTTCTGGTGTGGTGTCGCTGTCTAGAAACGAAAACAATATCGAAAGGAAACTTCATCTTTTTTCCCTTTCTTCCGTTTACACACAAGCATAAACACGCTACCTTTCTTTGCCTGCGTCTTTACCATCTTCTTTGTCAGCAGAAATTCGCTTCTTTCGGGAAGTGTACCGTACCATCGTCGGGAAAGCAGACTATCTCCCCATTTACCGTTGTTGTTGTGGCCGTAGGAAGAAGGAAAAGAAAATGCACGGGCCTTCTACTGGCTATGTAGCTGAGCCACCTCCGCTGCCTGATTGATTGAATCTATAGGAGGGGAAATGCGCGGCAACTGTCTCACTTGTTTTCTGTGCACACCTCAACCGCGCCGTAAAGGAAGGGAGGAAGGTAGGAGTGAAAGTGGAAAGAGACAAAGAGGAGCCGTAGTGGAGGGCTACGGTGTAATTTCGACCACCTGGGGATCTTTAACGTGCGCTGACATCGCACAGCACACGGACACCTCTTCGTTTCGCCTCCATCGAAACGCAGCCGCCGAGGTCGGGTTCGAACCCGGGTACTACGGCACAGTAGTCGGGTGTCTTACCACTGCACCACCCCGGCGGGGCACCTCCGCTGCCTCGTGGAGACTTTCTTCTCTATTCTCTCTTCCACCTCCACTGCCTCGTGCAGACAGAAGAGAGAATAGAGAAGAAAGAAAAGGAAGAGGGAGACAAAGACGCGCGCCGCAACAACAGCCGTCGTCAACCCCCGACGCAGTGGCGGGTGCAATGACGGCCCACAACAGATAAAATTCGGTGGCTGGTTAGCCCCCGCGGCAAGCGGCGTTGACCTGCCGTCCCAGCCCCGTAGGGTCAGGAACTGCCTTCCCTTTACCGTTGTTGTTGTTGTGACTGTAGAAAGAAGGAAAAGAAAATGCACGGGCCTGCATCTGGCTCTGTAGCTGAGCCACCTCCGCTGTTTCGTGACGACAGAAAAGAAAATAGACAATAAAGAAAAAAGAAGAGTGAGAGAAAGACGCGAACCGTGACAACAGCCTTCGTCCGCCACCACCGAAGCGGTGGCGAGTGTAATGACGGCCTACAACTGATAAAAATCAGTGGCAAGCTAAGCCCCGCCGCAAGCGATGGTGACCTACTTGCCCCAATCCATTCAGATCAAGGATCTTCGTAGGTGTTTGTCCTGAATTCTGTCGTGCCCCCGTGCGCTTATTTGTTCTTGTTTTCTGTTGTCTCCCTTTTTATTCGCCCTTCTAACTTTACTCCACTATGAAGGCTTTATAATAATAATAATAATTGGTTCACAGGATAGGAAAGGCGCAGTATCTGTCACTCTTGCTATGTGGATACATGAACCGCGCCATCAGGGAAGGAATGAAGGTGGGAGTGAAGGTGGAAAGAGAGAAAAGGGGAGCCATAGTGGAGGGCTACAAAGCAATCTCGACCACCTGGGGATCTATAATGTGCGCTGACATCGCACAGCCCACGGACGCCACTTCGTTTCGCCTCCATCGAACGCTGCCGCCGTGGTCGGTTTCGAACCCGGGAACTCCAGACAGCAGTCGGGCGTCTCACCACTAAACCACACCGGCGAAGGCTTTCCCTTATGGCCTTTCAGTACATCGCTAGCGGTTATTCCTGAGCTTTGCCATTTCGTCACCTTTCCGCTTCCTATGCTTTTATAGCTCCCGAATTTTGTTCGGCCATTTCCTGCCAAACCACTTTCGCTGCTGGGATCTGCAATTCTAAAAAGGCCTCAGTGAGGTGCTTCCTGTATGTGTAGAAATCATCAGCATTTTAAATATGTTGCACGTTTGCTGTTTCAGTTTGTGAGAAAAGGAAAATGTGGTCAACTCTCATTAGGTCACATGCAGCGAACCGCTTTAGTTATCCGTATACACATCACGTTTACAGCCCCGCCACGGCTAATGAGTGGTGAGGGCTCTCTAATGCTGAACTCTAATAAGCGGGACAAAATGGCGGCTGTGCTGCCGCATTTCGAAGGGGGCGAAACGCCGAGTGCCTGTGTACTCTGCGATAGCAATGTTAAATCAGCCTTGTCCTTTTAGGGCGTTAAACTTCCTAAACTAAGCCAAAGACTAAACTGAAACATCGCGTAGGATAGGCCAGCAGCTGAACCTGATTGAGTAAGAGTTCGGGAGGCAGCGTTGAATCACTGTGCTTCATAACCGGAATATATATCGTTCTACAGAAGCGTGACGCCTATAGACTTATATATAAGGTAACATTTCATTCCGTAATGAAGTTTGTTATGCGCCATTAGGTTTTAAAAACTTCATATCGGTGTAAGTAGTCAGGAGAAAATGCATAATGTTACAAAATTGCAAGCAGCCCCGCAGCACGATTATAATGCGAGCGGTATAGGCAATAACAAATATTTGAGTTGCGTAAAGAGTTACGTCTCCTTTTTCTTTCTTGTCATACGACGCGTTTTCATAAGCATTGAAAGCTTAGCGTTGTGAATTAACGTTAAACACCAACAGCTAAGTTGTTAAATGAGTTTGCAGAAAACACACAGTGTCACCTCTCATGTTAACCGCGTATAGCAACAAAAAGAACCGTTGCGTTTGTTAAGTGCTCGAGCTCGCAGAACCTTCGGTTCAAATAGGTAAAAATCAATTAAACGGCCTTTTTTGCTGCTGTGTTACGCAACGGGGCATATTTTACAGATCTTCCTTTACGAAATGCTACAATTCTGATTTGGAGCATCAATGGCCACCCGATATACGTTCAGTTTACACGCAGCTTTTATTTCGTAACGGGAAATCCGCCCCCGTCAAGTGTTTCTGCATACCTGAAGCGTATAATACGGCTCTGAACTCACTCTGTATACCACTTTTCCCCAAAGCATTGTCACGTGGCCGAGCACCAGGACATTCGTCTAATTTGATTTCTTTGCCCGCACCCATACTTTCCGCGTTTCAATGCGTGCGCTGACTCTTTTTTCTGACAGATCCCTGAGCACCTTGTTTACTCCGAAGCTGGTGCCTGGCAAGAGACGCGCGTCTCATTTCTTTTCTACTGTTCTTCAACAGATTTTAAGCTTTACCCGAAGCATTCGAAATCTTATGAAACCCGTCGAAA
This sequence comes from Amblyomma maculatum, assembly GCA_023969395.1. Taxonomy (NCBI): domain Eukaryota; kingdom Metazoa; phylum Arthropoda; class Arachnida; order Ixodida; family Ixodidae; genus Amblyomma; species Amblyomma maculatum. The sequence continues at coordinate 28,344 of JAJIZL010081670.1, read as the reverse complement.
AAACATGCACATATAAAACTAGGCTCCTATTTCACCTCCTTACAATCATATATGTTCTTGTTTAAAAATGATTTACTGCGTGAAATAAAAAAAAAATACTTCGCGTATGAGGCGTGGTCGACAGACTGACATCCCCTGTGTGCCCTTCTTCCTTCTTTCCTTAAAGCTTTGGCTTGTGACATTAACTGGGCTTTGAATGTCTAAACGATGCCAGCGCTTTCACAATAACATCATTGAAAGAGAAACAACGTAGTAACGGCGCTCCTCGTAAAACTATGCGATTGGTTTGAATGCCTCAAAGGCTGGCAACGGGGAAAAGATTAAAGCCGAAAATAAAAAAAAGGAACAAAAGTTTCACGGTGGCTTTGAAGCAGACTGATGTGCTTTGAATTGTATTCTCTCTTCGTGCATTGTTTGTACTGACACAGCGGCCTCTCCACGTGACGACTTATAAAAGAAATGATGAAAAAACAGCGCTACAGGCGTGGACGGAGGTGAAGAACAAAAAGGACGGGCGTTTGTTCTTCACCTCGTCCACATCTGCAGCGCTCTTTTTCCATCATGTCACAATACCAACTCGCCCAGATGTCTCTTCTATTATGAAATGTTCAAGAGAGGATTTTGCAGTCCATTTGGTGCCCGAGGAATGGGTATAAAAACAGCGCAAAAACAAGGACGTCCCAATACACACAGCGCCTGTGTTGTGCTGTGACGTCCCTGTTTTGGCACTTTAATCGACATTCCTCCCGGAGAAACGTATTACAGTTTCCGATGGATGACTATTAACGGCAAGTGGTGTCGGTGCGATCCCGCTAATTTGAAGCCTTCAATATCGTTGCAACAGCAACTGCATTGTGGATGCTGGTTCTTGTTAGCGACTATTACGACGGCACGACTCAAACGCCTATGCTGGAGCAGCAGAGCTGGCCATGGCGGCGTTCATTGTGTCGCTGGATAGATGCAGTCCATGCGTAAATGTTGGCTAATGTTACGCACTATAACTTATGGACAGACATACAATGCAAACAGTCAATCACCAATCACACCAAGAAATGTGCCCAACCCAGAGTGTTGTTGTTATGTTTATCTATGTGAAATAATAATTTAATCGGGCCGATAATGCAGTATACTATGGCTAAACATGCAGAGACCACAACAACATCAGATTGGGAAACGTACCTCTTGCTATTTATATCCTGGCATATCCAAGCTAAGCTGCTCCCAATTTTTAACATACTTAAGAATAAAGCGATGCCATCAAAGAAAAGGGGTTTAACATTTTTTCGAAAGCGCTAAAGGAGGAGGAGAGAACATTTATTTACAATGAAATGATTAGGGAGGTGCGTATGGTTGTGGTGCTGAGTGGCAGACCCTATTCCGAGACACCATTGGCCGCCGCCGCTGCCTGAGCTCTCTGGACTAGGGCACGCTGAACACAACACGGACGAAGAAGAAACAGAGAGAGACGAAAGGGGTGTTAGTCGATGCGGGACTTACTCCATTGGTGAGAGCTTGCAAGTCGCTGTTGTAGCGAAACTAGAGATAAGCGCAATCAACATTTTAAACCTGCTGCATGTGCTGAAAGTGTGGATTTGACGAGACGTTCGAATGACTCACTAATAAAGCGTAACAGAAGCACTGAAGCCGTAAAACGTAAAGATATGGCGTAATATGTACTCATTTTGACTGCATTGAGTTTGTGATGCTTTATATCGGTCCTAGCATGACAGGGAATACCTACCGCTCACAGAGTCAAGAGAATGAATCGCGGAGGGAGATATTTTAGAAATACGGTCTCATCACTCACAAGATTTCATAGTTTAAAGTAAAAATGTTCAACTTTTCACCTCATCCTAGCAATGCAACCACTAACACCAAACTCCCGTACAAGTCCCGCTTGAAAACATTTGGAAATACAGCTAAGCTCCGTCTTTAAAGGCGTGACATGACTTCGGTAATGGGTCCTGTGTGCCGCCTGTGCATGGGATACTCTTGCGCATCACTACTACAGGTGTCGTTGAATGCAGGAAATACAAGAGATCTACTAAAATATGTTCACGATGGGAAGAAAGAAAGGTATAAACTATTTGCCTCTCGATTATATTCGACTAAACCATTAGGGACGTCGTCGAAAGATGCTCAAGTATATGCTCGGTATTACTTTGACGAAAATGCGCCCTGCCGGCTCAAGATGGTCAATCGGGTTATAAAGTGCATCTGGCGGAAGCGTTTCTTATTCTTCATAAAGAAACAATATAGATGAACATTTTTTTATATTTTGTATATAAATGTTTACATTTTCGAGAAGAGCTGAATCAATACGGGTTTGATAAAGTAAAACTTGCCGCTGCATTAATAAATTGGCTGCGTCACGCCAAATACGATCGATAAACCCCACGAAACGAACACCATTGTAAAAAATTCTCGCTGCAGTGCCAGGCACGTGCGCACCATGCACCACAAAGTAGAACCTCCTGACAGCAGCCTTACTAAAATCTGTAATGTAGAAGAAGCCTGTCTGGAAAGTAGAAATCTAAGCTTTCCCCGTTCTTGTCTCTTGCTACCTGTAGGAAGGAAGATAAACTAAACATGAGCAAAGCTTAATTACAACGATTATTATTTTAAACAGCGCGAACAAGAAGGCACAGGATAAGATAAAAGGAAGCCACAGTACAAGCGCTGACTCACAATTATGCCTAAGCCTTTACTCCAAGGCCCAGAAAAAAACAAACATGACGAAAACGAAACAATCACGTGAAACAACCCCTGGGTTCACCTGCTGCACAAAAAGTAACTCAAGACACCTCTTTGCTTGAAAGTGCAAAAGAAGCCTTGCTGACACACATATTGTCTGCTGAAATAAAATAAAATAAAATATGCAGCAGGTGAACCCAGGGGTTGTTTCACGTGATTGTTTCGTTTTCTTCATATTTGTTTTTATCTGGGCCTTGGAGTAAAGGCTTAGGAATAGTTGTGAGTCAGCTCTTGTACTGTGGCTTGCTTTTATCTTGTCCTGTGTCTTCTTGTTCGCGCTGTTTAAATTAATAATGAATGTTTACCAACTCGCTCAACAAAGTATATTGGTAAGCTTAATTACAACGCCAATTTATTTAAGTCTTCCTCTCCACCAATAATGAGCACGATGTGCTGCTGCTCGCGGAAGTATTTTCAATCTCTTTAGCGGGACGTGACGCTAAGCAGGGCAGCCTGTCGTCGTTCAAACGCCGGTAGTTTGTGGACACACAAGCCCCTCACTTACGCGCTTACGTAACGTTCAATATAATTTTTGCTTCTCCTTACTTGTGCTCTCGATGATGTGTAGTGCGTTCAGAGAGTTAGAGATGTCTCTATATATTAATCAGAATGAAACATCATTAAGGGGCGTCCTTAGCCGCATTAAGCCTATATCATCCTTCTAAGCTTCCAATCAACTTTTTTCAGCTACCAATGTGTCGTTCCATCATAAACATTGCGTCCCTATTCAGTTCATACCATTCATGTGTCTCCTATTATATGAAGGCGGCGTCAAGGACAATGGATACGTATACGCTTGGAGACACAGCGATCTGCGGAATGTTTCAACATATCGCACCATGCACGGTACACATCGCCTAGCAAACACGTTACCCTGTCTGTTAAACAGGCTTCATGCAGAAAATATTGATGTATGACGAGCAGGGCGCAGAAATACTCGGCGTTTCTGCGTTAGATTTGCGACTGTCTCATACGTAGGACATGTATTTTGTGCACTGTATTTCTATTTTTGTCTTTCTTTGCTGTTTTGTTATTTGTTATTATTGCGTGCTTTCATCCTGCTATCGGTTTTTGTTACCTTATAGTCATTGAATTTGATGTTACCCGCTGCCCTCTAAACCAAGGAGCTTTTTTTCCCTCGACCGTCACTATGTCTGCATGGGAAATAAAAAAAAAACGTTGAGTTACAAAACTCGGTCTGGTTAGTTCCGCACCGTGAAACCAGCTGTCACTAGGACGTGGTCACACTTCCAACACTTACATCCCCGCCCAGGGTGCCCGGTCGGTAAAAACAAAGATGTTGAGGCCGACATCCACCACTTGCTGTGGGACTGCCCAGCACTCAAACCAACACGAATCCGGCACCTGAGCATAGCTGGCCTTTCAGCAACCAATCCTGCTTCATACGTCACTTGGACGCAGGGACCCCATCATCGCTCACTTCTGGACCTCATAAAATCAGCCAACCTTTTTCCATTCATTTAATCATTTATTCATCCTTCATCTCATACCCTACTGATGCCATAAGGCAATAAATCTCGATTAAAAAAAGTGCGGTGATGGATAAAATAAGCCAGAGTGGACGAGCAACTGGATTCAAAAACAAAATGGAAGAGAGAGACAAACTAAGCGCCAGCCGCTTATGAACGCTTACTAGGGGCGTTTAACGTTCGCGGAACGTGATGCGGCGCAGAGGGCAACAACGTCACCCTTTATTACGAATGATCGACGTCCACTTTGCCTTTAGAAGCACTGTTATAACCAGGAGACATTAGGTGGCCGCATAAATTATATCGGTACTAATCATATCTTGTCCGGCATCGTCCACTGATCTTGGCGCGCAGCACTAATCTTACTGCGCAACTTTCGCTACTGTACTAATTAATTGTGTGACTGTGTATTGTAGTTCGGGTCCTTTTGTTGGGCACTATTTATTAGGGAAGCAACAGTTCTTGGTTTATCTGAGACCGTTCTAGTGTACGCGCCGGTATGTTGAATGTCGAATCTTCTTGAAGGCTGCCGATCGAATTTCTCTGAAGAGAAATTGCAGGCTTAGCGAGAACGTCACGCGTTTTTTTCTTTTCTTGTTCTTCCCGAAAATCCACACTGGCTCCTCCTGCAAGTAGCGTTCCAGACAGCACTAATGAACGCGTGGCATTCGTTGCCCTTGGAAACGTGCCCGACCGACTGTCTCGGTTTGATTGGCCATCTGCTCTAGTTTTGCCTTGCATTCGTGGATCGCTATGCTATTAACCTTATCGCATCTTCTTTCTTCCCTCCTCAATCCTGTTGTTGCTCAATGCGCGTAAAATGTGATTGTGTTCTTATCTTTTATGTCGTGATGTAAATATGCTTTTTCCCTCCTGTTTGTTCTTGACCTCCGTCCTAGTCTGTAGCGCTGTCTATTCATCACGCTTTTTCGTTTATATACTGTCTAGTAAGATAGGTGCGTAGGATTCTCCATCTCTTCCTTGCCTCTTGCCTCTTGCGTCCACTGTACTAGACATATCCTTCAAATTTCTGATGTATTTTCCTATGTGTAAAGGAAGAGTAGAGGTGTAACGTAATCTGGAACGAATACCAGCATCTCATATGCTCATGGAAAGTTCGTTCATGTAAGTCACGGCAGTGTGAGGTAACGATGACTATCATGAGATGCAAGATTGCTCGCCTAAAATCTTTATTTATGTAGATGCGGGATCAGCCCCACAAACCTTTGTGAGGCTTGCGGTGAGATTAAAAATATTGATCACTTCCTTCTCGCTTGCCGAAGGTTTTCACATCAGAGGAGGGTGCATTTCGAAAATCCAATTGTACGCTTGGGATTTACGTTGTCGGTCACGCTTCTACTCTCCTTTGGTGCGAGTGCGAAAGGATTTGCGTTGCCTCAAATGTGTGAGTACTTAGATAACTACATCACAGCTACGGTCAGATTCCCTTGCTAATTGTATTCCAAATTTGCAAAATTCCAAATTTTTGCTTCATATTTTTTCTTTCAATCACTTTTGTGATCTTAATTCTTCTGTTTTTGTTTAGTTGTCAATTACTTCAATGCACTAATTCAGTTTGTTTTGTGGAGGACATTCGGCAGTCCACACTGAACCCTGGCCAATCCCCCTTCATGGGTATGTGCCAATATAACAAAGAAGAAGAACTGCAATGAAGTAACAAAGACAAGTTGTTGCGGCGAAAACACTTTCTCGCTAACTTTATTCTTCAGTGGTTCACTAAGCTGCTTGAAGAAAATAGAAAGAAACAAAAGGTATATTTTCCTTGTTGCTTGATTCTGCTTGCCTTGAAAACGTGTATTGAAATCAGCATTGGCCTAGATATGAAACTGTGAGCTTGACCCACACGTTATGTTATAGCGTTTATTTTATTTTTTAGTTGTTACACGTATTGCCGCTTAGGGCTAAGTAGATGAAAAAAATAAAGAGCAAGGAAAATAGTTAAAATAAAGGGATGGTGAGTAATTGCGGTGTTTCTTTTTTTAGCCTTGCTTTCAGCGGAACTGATTCATGACTTCGAAGCATAGCGAACAAGGACAAAAATAATGACTCACTTACATAACTAATGATGTTTCGAAACAGCGGTGGAATATGCTTGAGGCACATGTACTGAGTTTGCGCAAAAAAAAAAATCTAATCATTAGACCAAGATCAAGGCGCACATAATCGCATAGCACTCGAAATAACAAAATTATGGCGGACACTTAATCTGCGCCTTTAAGAGCATGACGCAATAGCGTACGCTACCAGCCCACTTATAAAGATACGCTTTAACGAAGCCGCATGAACGTGCCTGTGTGGAAAAGAAGTAACGTGAATGCATGGGTATTCATTGTGATATCACCCCCAAAAAAGAAAGGGGGGCCATGAGTTGCCAGCTCCTGCCAAACGGAACGTCAGGCTTACCCGCGTCCAGTCAGTGCTCGAATGTCAGCTGTCAGCTACAGCCTGCCAGCGCCGTGATCGTAATTTTTCGCTCACAGCGCCAACGCTGACGGCCCGATTTTCGGTGAACAGGGCCTTTTGAGACGCAAATTTGGTTTTCCCAGAAAATCGCCCAGGAAAGGCTGGGTACGTCGTAAAAACGGTCGCGACAATTTTAGAAGCCAATTAGATTCCTAATGCTGTTACAACAGTTTTAAAACTTCTGTGGCGGAAGATGCTGCGCCAGGAATGCACGCGCGTGGGACTGGAAGCGGCCGCCCCGGCAGGGAACCGATTTTGCAAATATGGGGTCAGCAGACAAGCAGCAATTTTTCTGAGGGATTACGGCGGATACGCTTCTAACATTTAATACTGTGAAATGAAGTAAACGTGCTAATAACAGCAATTAACCTAACTGTGCGCTCTCTTCGGATAGCGTCAATCGTTATCACTGTAGTGGTCCAAGGACTGCTTAGTATTTCCGGGAGATTTTTCTGGCAAACTATTATCACCTCTTCTTTGCTAATATAATATTATCAATCTCGATGTATTCTTCATTACAAGGTGCTCTATTTCTGCTTCCCTAAATATGTTCGTTAACTTCTCCAAAAATACTCGTCTTCTGGAGTGCAATAAAGGCCCGGTATCAGGGACATGCACTAAATGTCCGTTTTCCTTTCTCCCCGAACCCCTTGTCTCTTTTCGTGATGCAGGTGTTCTGGTGTTTTGGTCCCCGTTCCATGATCCGCGCGTACACGAGAACGCGCCGGCTGGCGTTCACGTGACCACCGTGCGCGCGCTGGACGAGTCTGCACCAGGAAAGCCCGTCGCCTACAGCCTGCTGGACGTCAAGGACTCCAGCTACTTCCACCTGAACCACATCACAGGGAACATGACCACCGCACGGCCCATCACACGAAACGTCGGCCACAAATACGAGGTAGGTTCCTCGAAAGTAACAAAGATCTGCCCCGCCACGTTGGTGCAGTTGTTACGGCACTCTGCTCGACTGCTGTGCTCAAAGTCCATGCGTCTTCCTGCGTCGACGGGCTTCACCGATCAGAGCAAGTGCTATAGACAGAATTTCTGATATGTCTACAGTTTCGAGGACAGACTTCACTTTGTCTAGTTTGTTTATCTCTACTCTATCCATCCCGTGTTTTAGCGCTATATTTCGCTTTTCCACAGGAACGCGCAAGGCAGGTAGTCGCCCACTCTGCTATCAGAGTCTCGGCTGGGCAAACGCGGAGAGCAGAATAACAAAGGAGAAAATAAATTGTGGAAGTCCGTTTTGTCCACGGACATTGACAAAACGTTATGTACATAAATATTCACTTCATGTATCAAGAAATCAGACAAAGTTCACATGTATTTACGTCACAGTACTTACATATTAACGTTATGACAATGCTTAAATAATTCCAAGCTGTCTAAATCCGGTACAGCAAGCACTCGCATTCAACAAAACTTTGATCTGCCTCTATTATGCAGTCTACTAACCAAACCGGAGACTAGGCCAAAGGCCTCCAATACGCACAAGGGCCGTATTGAAGTCGCCAGACCTCTTAGAGAGTTACAAGAGTTTGGAGCTGCAAAAGTCTAACCCAGCACGTCAAATATTTTTTTTTTCCAAACTTATCTCCCACACTAGCTCCTTCAAATAGGGTAGGCGATACGGCAAGGCGGCACTGGCTGAGAGAACGACTGAATCTCTCAACTTAACCCGGAGAGCGGATACCGTCTCGGCGGCACCGAAGAAGCGATTGACGAACGGAGGATCACCCTGAGGCAATGCTTTTAAGCCTCCCATTTTCTCGCTAACAGACGAAAGATTTTATCCGGTTGCCCCGCCTGATACTAAGTCTGAAACAGCATGCCGCCTTCAGTTCAACTGCCAAAGCGCGGCGAGGACCCAGTTTGAACACTGCCGGGTCCACGCTATCGTCTAAGAGAACCGAAATGAGACAAGCTGAAAAGTATATTCTGGGCTCCTGCAGAAGCCAAGTGGAAACATGGCCTCCGAGATCACCCGAGCGCGCGGTTCTCTCCGGCCGTTCCAATCGGCGCGCGCCCCAGCCAAATGTTTTAAGTTCGTCGATTCCTCCAGGCGCCACCAGGCGGCAATGCGCACCTAGGCATCGATGCATCGTCCAGTCCGCTCGCGGCGTATCTCCGCTGGCGCGGTTCTCTCGTTTTTTGCGCGTATACATTGACGAAAACTTTCTTACGAACGTGTCATGCAGCCTTTGAATTTTAGCTGGTTTTCTAGCAAAGACTGATCGCAAGGTATGTTCGAATTGTCTCACAATTTGGGCGTTGTGTTTACTACCGAAGCGGAGTGTTGATGTTCTTGCCGCGTTCACAAAATGCGTTCCGTTCTACTTAGAATTTTCGCATTGTGCTCGTGTAGATAGTTCTCTTTGCTTGTGAATCAGTTATTCGTCAGGACTACCTTGTGTAGGTAGTAGTCTTTGAGTGCCTAACGATTACTCGTGAAGCTGGCGGTCAACCACAGTCACGAGCGTATGTATGCTCGAGTGGTCAAATGCATGCATATTTCTTAGCTACAAGGTCTTGTTGCAGTTTGGTGAACTGTGACATTTGTTTTTATCCTATATTTAATCATAAGACTTCTGTGCTTGCTCGTCATTATAAAAAATTCCAGTGGAGCGTACATCGCTACATTCCACTGCAGCAGCGTACATGTCGCTAGCTTATGTTCTTCTAGCTTGCGCAGCAAGGAAGGACCACGGCACTGACGCAACGAAGATAATCACAGAAATATTGCTTAGGCCACAAATTGTCAATGCAGGAAAAATAATAATTGATCAAGCAGCTTACCAGAACCAGAAAACACCTGCTGAGCCAGATAGGAGCTGCGTGTTTAGTCTGGCAAGTTTTACCTTTGCGAATGGAAAACTACGCAAGTAGTCATCATGTAGTGATTGAACTTTGTTTTTTCTCTTTGTCCACCTCATGAGTTTTGTAAATAAAGATGTCTTTTTTAATTGCTCACGGTAATTGCCTCGTAATTTAGTTCAGAAAGTTGCTAGTATCAATACTACCGGCGGAGGTTTAGTGCCAAAAATGTTCTTATAAATTTGGCGTATCATTGAAAGCTAATAACAAATTGCTAACTAGTGTGGCAGGCGTGTATGATAGTCGTATTCACCACCCTCTGCCATTATAATATAGTCTAATCATGATTCGTTTGAATTAAGCCGCTCGCTCGGCTTGGCCCTCTGCATGTATGGGCACAGGAGTAAAAATTAAAAATAAAGGCACTGCACCCAGTCTGTAGCATATGCAAACAAGTGAAAATAAGAAATAAGCTGCAACTCGCGTTATAATTGCGCACAAATTTATGCTATGATGGGCCGCGTAGTTTACAAACAAGGTTATAGCTTCTCCTCCCTTTCTATCGTATAAGCTGATTCGTTTTTAACGGGATCACTTCCTAAAACCTCGCATATACTCATATAATGGCAGAGGTGCCTGAACGTGCCACGATTACCCTTCACCTCTATCGAACTTGCGTGCTTACGATCTTCCAAGGCTGCTTTAAAACAGTGCGAGGAGGTGGTGAAGGGTGGCAGTTCCTGGCCCTACGAGCTCGGACGGTAGGTCAACGCCGCTTGCGGCGGGGGCTTGCCAGCCATCGAATTTCTATCTGTTGTAGGCCGTCATTGCACCCGCCACTGCTTCGGTGGTGGACGACGGCTGTTGTTGCGGCGCGTTTTTCTCTCCCTCTTCTTTTTCCTTTCTTCTCCATTTTCCCTTCTGTCCGCGCGAGGCAGCGGAGGTGGCTCAGCTACAGAGCCAGTAGCAGGCCCGTGCATTTTCTTTTCCTTCTTCCTACAGCCACAACAACAACAACAAAACCATGCGAGAAAAAATATAGCTATCGTGACATGCATCCAAGTCAGCAATAATTGTGGCTGGTGGCGGAACCATTTAGAGAATTGCATTCATGCGATGAATGTCGCCACCACACTCGTAAATACTGTGTTTAGCAATTTAATGAACTGGCAAATGCACGGCGTGTATATGCACAATGACAAAAAAAATAAGACGCGGAACCGCTGCAGAGAGCGCAAGAGCAGGCATTCATGCTTCGGCCAGCTATGCAACTTCAGGTAGCCGCGCCTAACTTTGCGCATGTGGGCTTCGTATTATTAGTACGTTAATAATCGCGAAATTGTGTGCTACCGTCTTGCCCGTGGCATTTTAAAGCTGGCAGCTCGACTGTGGTTCGAGCGCAAGCTGTTGTTGTGGCTGTAGGAAGAAGGAAAAGAAAATGCACGGGCCTGCTACTGGCTCTGTAGCTGAGCCACCTACGCTGCCTCGTGCAGATAGAAGAGAATATAAAGAAAGAAAAGCAAGAGGGAAAGAAAGACGCCCGCCGCAACAACAACCGTCGTCCACCACCAGCGGTGGCGTGTGCAATGACGGCCTACAAAAGATAAAAATTCGGTGCCAGGCCAGCCGCCGCCGCAAGCAGCGGTGACCCACCTGCACCAGCCCCCCAGGGGAAAACCCTCCTGAGGAAACTCGTGTTTTATAGCTTGCGCCAAGCTCCACGGAACACTTGATGCATAGGTGGTGAGCGCCGCGGTGCGGCGAAAGACGCTGCCACGCCCCTTTTTCAACTTACGCTCTTTCCGGCCGTTTGGAACGCCTGGAGAGAAACGTGCGTGCGGAGGCCATGGTGGAAATCACGATGCTTGCACACTTCGCCTCAGTGCTTTTCGTTTTGGGATGTCTGCATCGTTTTTCTGTTCACGAACATGGGACTAATAATTCTTCCATTTGCTTTCCTTCCTCTCTCCTCGAAGTGGCCTCATAACGTTTGTCAGAAATCGAGGTGCGAACGCCGTGTACTTCGCCGTCCCATACATGGCTCAAACAAAAATATGTATACTTCTGTATGAGTGCTTAGCAGCCTGTTAGCAGCCTCACTGCCTGGAATCCCCTCATGAGTCGGGACTGTTCCCTTTGTCATTTCAGGTTTAAAATTCCCGGTTCACATATTGACTGAAGAATGACAGCCCTTAATGCTTTTAGCTCTTGTATGCATTAGTTCGGCCTTCCACTTAAAATTCCACTACTACTTTTTTACAGGCTGCATTCTTATCATATCAGCTTGCACTCCTTCCTAAAGGCTAAACATTGTGATGGAGCATCGCAACTTGCACGTGGAAGCCCCTTCGGAAAATCAGTTGCTAAGGGCGCGTCGAGTTCATCGAAGTGATTGAAAATAAATGATACACCTTGAATGGAAACAGAATATTGCAAATTCACCATTTTCCCTGTCTTTTCTTTCTCTCTTTTCATTTCTGGTGCAGGTGATCGTGGCCGCCGTGAGCCAGGGTGTGACAGAGGTTAAGACGATGAAGATTGAGGTGACTGTGCCCAACGAGTATCCGCCCCGGTTCGAGCACTCGGCGTATCGCACCGAGGTGCATAAGACGCGCACTCGACCCGGATACCGGGTGCTGCAAATGCGAGCCCAAGATCCGGACCCGGTGCCGTACAACGCCGAGGTGTACTACACCCTAGAAGCCGGACCGGAGTCTACCATAGCGCTAAGGTGAGTTACGATATCTCCTGCTTCTTGTCCGGAGTAAGAAGACGTTATGGCAGTGTTTCAGGATCATGTAGATCGTCGTTGTGGAGTAAAGGTGTCATCAGAAAATAACGTTACATGATCAGTAGTCTTCGGTCATATATGCGCTGAAGAATTCGGTGTTTTTTTTTCCCATGTAAACCCTTAAAAACATTTTCTCATATTGCTACGAATAATGATGTGACGACGAAAAGAAGGAATTGCAATTTGCGGCGTAACTGTTCGATGGGTTTTATGCTCAGTATGTGTTTTGTATCGAAAGCAATATTGGCCACAAACCTGTGATTTCGCTGTGGCGGTGCTCCGAAAAGGCACAGAGCCGTTGCCTAGCAACCGCCGCAGCTGGCGGATGGCACGCGCTCGCCGCGCCATCTGGCAATCAAAAAGCAACCAGAAGAAGAAATGCTCGTTATTGCAACAACATACCTTGGCAACCAGAGTAAACTGGACTTGCGATCAGGGTTAGGATGCCGTAGCCGAGTTAGGCCACTACTAATTCTATGCTGGGCTGGTCTCCTCATAAAAACAAAAATCGTCTCCACCGAGAGTCGAACCTCGATCCCTCGGATCTCCTGCTTAGCGCTTTAACCAACTGCGCCACGCCCGGGATTTTTTTTTTTTTTTTTTTTACTGCATGGAAGTACTTCATGCCCGATTTAACCAGGTCGTATCCCGCAGCCTTCATACACAGTCGCACCAGAATCAAGCTCTCACTTTGCCCACACATCAAAATTCCGTGAGACATATACATGCATCTAGTAAACGTAACCAGGCAGGAGCTAGATCCTGCGCACCATATCGTGAGTAGCGCACCTGAATTCTCCTTCTCTAGCGTGAAAATGATAGTAGTGATGATGATATAGGACAGGCAACAGCGCATTTCGGGCGAGCGTGTACTCAGCATTGGACAGGATTGGATTGTACTCGGTTCTACAGGTTCGGATTGAATTGCACAGGATTGGATTGAATCGTATTTGCGTTGAATGAACTGTACTTAATTGGACTGGGTTGGATTAGACTGGATTGGATTTGATTACACTGAATAGGATGGGATTAGATTGGATTGGAGAGGAATGGGCAGCCCAGCGCCAGGCATAACATGCTTTCGCAACTTATACCTTGGCCTATCTGAGCTAAACCAAGGCAAGTTTTATTTCTGTTGTTGGCTTGTGCTGTGTGTCCGGGTCATCACTGCGTCTATCGGCGCGTAACAATATTTGCTTTACTTCTACAGCCTCCTTTCCAATTAGATGCGGCTCTGGCTAGATGTGGCTCTAGTTACTGTAGACTATTTACTTTCCTCTTAAATGTTTGAGGCAGTTACTGTATGCTGTAGTCATTTTCTTGTGCAATCATTCATTTCAGGCAGTGATCTCGCCCAAACCAAATCAGTTGATTTTCAAGTAACCTTTCCTAAAATACCTAATTTCACTCTCTTTTAGCAAAGCTTTGTTTTCTCGTATTCCTGGTAAGTAGGGCGCCTTAAAACCATATACGTTATTGGTAAGCCCGCGAATGACAAGAGGTCGACATGTAAGAAATAATGTCCAGATATCGTGCATATCAGACCACCGGCCCCCTGTGTTGTCGAGTCTCCGTCCCTGTATGTACGACAGGTATGAAGGAATACACGACACACATGACTTCGCATGGTTCAAATGGTGCAGAGATATTCAGGAATCTAGGCGTAAGTGCTCAGCCTCATTTTGTGTGGCTTGGGAGAGCAATGGTAACGAGTACTTGGCCACGCACCTGCTTTTGTTGTTTCGTTTTTGTTTATTATAGCCTAATACAACCCATTCTTTGTAAAAACAAGAAGCTTCTCTCTGGCGGAGTTAGGCAGAAAGACCAGGGGATATGTGCTTCACGCATCGATTGATGACTTGGCATTTCTTTTACTCGGTTATTATTCTTTGGTTCTAAATAGGCTGAGTAATTTAAAAGTTAATTCATTATTTTTGGGACAGAATTCCATGGTAATGCGTTTCTAACACACCTCAAATAAAGCTCTCACTCAAGGGCCCTTGAGCTATGTCAAATAACTTACTTTTGTGTGCGGTAACCCCGAATGTAATTTATTTCAAAATGGTTACTATGTAGATTAATTTTTATAAAAATAATTATGTGATGTATACTACTCAGAGAGCAGACGCAGATATTTTGTATTAGATCGCGTATGCTCCGAATTAAGTTTTAGAAGACAGCGGGCAGGGCTTGTTCAGCCGAAATGCCGTCGATGTTGCCAGGGATATCGCGGAAAGAACGTTTGGGGAAAATTCCGATGGAGCCGGAATGCGGCGGCCCCCGATACACCAGCAATGCCTGATACGCGGTTGCCAAGGAAGATAGCAGCTCCTCTTTCTAAGTTCCAAATCGGCTTTCGCAGTGCACGCTGCACGTCTTGCGTGTTCCTCCTACCCAATTTTTTAAACATAATTTCTCGATGTTTTTTGTTCGCGAGGGAAGGTTGGCCTGAAGAATTGATGCAACTCTCCGGTTTCAAGTTCTAAGCAGTATTTTCTGGTTAAACGACAGTCCTGTTCTCTGGTTGCTTGTGGAGAGCTCATGTGGAATAGCTACACCTCACCGAGCTCATTGACAATAGCTTTGCTGGCCACAATAACAAGACGTGCTATTATGCCAAGCGTTTCCTATGAATGTTTCGGTCTCAAGCGAAGGAAACCAGTTGTCATCCCTAGGAAGGAGCTGTCAGGGCGTGCCGCAGGTTTGGCAGGGTATGCCCGACTTAAGTACCAGGTTGGCTACTTTCTATGAAGTATTCTTTAATGAGTAATCTCTCTGCGCTAAGTTTCCTTTATAATGAGGAAGTAGCATATAGTCATTGCCATTGATCATTTCGCCGTCTTAGAACAAATAGCTGGGGAGCTTGAAGTGTTGGTCTTAGAGAACAAAAATCAAGAATACTCATAGGCTTCCTACAAATTTTAACGCCGAGGTAGCGTATGGTTGCTGTGTGTAATGTTTATATTTTCCTGAACCCTAGTTCTCCACGTAGGCTCTCCAGCGTGTAGGAATTGTTTTAATCCTATCACTTCTTTTGATGCAAGATACAGAGCCGAAATGAAGGTCCTGTGGGCCAATATAAGCAACTTTGTCTGCAGTGATAAGATTGCTGAACAGAGATTTAAGATTGCAATGAAAATAGGTGTTACATATTCTCATCAATGTGATTGATAAATAATTTAAATACGTACTAAACTCTTTTGAGCCATGCACACACTATTTGAAAGCATTGCGCACGCAATTAATATTCTTCAGGATTATCGTCAGATATATTAATTAGCATTAAAAATAATAGAATTTTTTCGATATATGAGAAATAATATTACAAATATGTGCAAGCGTGCATTTTATAAGTGACTCTGTCGCCACGCAAGGCATTAAAGACTCACAAGTTACCGCAAACTTAGGGTTAGATATGAAATTCTGAACTCTACTGCTCTTGTTCAAAACCACACTTGCTCTTCACATTTCTCGATGCGTGCAAGACTGTCATATAGGAAGTATTATAACGCGAACCTGTTTAATGAATCGATCACTTACCCGCTTTAGTTTATTTATTTGGTCTAAGAAGGTAGGTTTATTGCTTGTATATTTCCAAACTTATGGTCTGGGCTGGAGAACACACGTTTCTGCCTCATGGTGTAAAATAAATTTTTGACATATGGCCACACGTTCACGTTTTCATCAGCGGGGCAAGAAAGCGTTACTGCGCCCAGAAAATACATCCAGCTATACATAAGGGGTATCTGCAGACATAGACCCGGCTAAGTAGCATCCTACTGACTAATCTTGACGCATTATATTCTATTAAACGTCTCGATACAATAGGCTCAGTATTGTTATGTCTGTAAATAACAGGAGCCAAGTTGCTCAGTTATAAAACACAAAACAGAAACTTATTAACACATCCATTACAGTTATTTTCACATTCGTGCCCAAACTTACTTATAGAGTAATTGAAGTATGACTATTCATATTAGCTAGACTTATTCTGGGAAAAAGTCTGTAGCATATTGGCAAATCGAGCATAAGATTTTAGTTAATATGGGCACCTAAAGCGAGAATGGGTCGCGTGCCTAAGCAGCCACGATAATTTCTGATAGGACTCACAAGTCGCAAATAATTTTTAAAAATCATGATTTTCGTTTAACATTTCATTTCTACTTTTCACACAACCAGCATAACCGAAGTACTTCCTTTATTCACATTATTGATCGTCGTCTGAAAGGCGATGTCTTCGATCTAGCCTTGTTTGCACGACTATGAGATGATTTCTCCACTCCTACGCAGCATGCATTAACTTCGGTTATCTGGGGCAGCTCGACGTTAAGCGTTTTTAGCGCGTTTATAAAAATCGATAAACTCTCATGTGTGCAAGTAGAAGCAGTATTGAAGAAAACCCACGAATAGTAGGCAGGCAAAGCCAACCACCAAAAGTTCGAGAATCGTAGTTTCTGCTTCTTATTGAATAGAGTTTTCGTCGACTTACATGTTGTAGCCACTCACGCCTCTTCAAAAAAAATGTAGTAAGCCCATTGTTTCAAAGTACTGTTCCTTTCGTACCCAGGAAGTATCACTCTCACTTTATGGACGTTATACAGATGTATTCCAGCACCGTTCGTTTACTGTAAAACCTGGCCTTAGAAGAAGGTTCGCATCTACATTAACGTATAACCACACGTACGCGAATGTATGATATTATAAAGAAATCAAAACATATATGATGTATCCTTATTTTGTAGTCACACCACACTGATGGATATTTGTACGCCTTAAGATACGTTTGTCTCCATGAAAATTGCTTTGAATGGCACCACCTGTAATACCCGTGATTTAAGCGCCACCCGTGGCCTAATGTTCTTTAATATTTAGTCATATCATTTAATACTATCTTGGTGCTGTTTGTTGCTCCAAGAGCAAAATTTTCATCTCATCTCTCTGACGTATGTGTTAAAACATTGCGCAAGCCCTTGTTAATGCGCAGGGAAAATATCGTCCGCTCCATTATTCCGCAACCCAGTTTGTAACCAATAGATGTTACTAGCGCCCACAGGATCTTTCTCACATTCTCTGTTTTAGAAACGAACAAATTTTCTGGGCCATGACCTAATTATTGTGTCACTCACCCAATTCTGCACTATAATTCAACAATAGAAAGTTACCTTTATACCCTTTCGAAACGCCAGGTGTACAGGCGCTCTGAATAGTAAATGGAAGGCACCTCTGTCGAAAATATTTAATTTATGTCGATCAGAATCGCAATAGTCGAGGTTTATTGGTGCGCCCAATGACAGATATATCATCCTTATCTATTCAGAGATGCGTAGCAGTAGGAGATTGATGAGAATATTTATAAGATTAGTAAAACTATACTTTATGTATTTTACAGCAACTGTACATTATTACCCAAGGTATAGAAACCTTACATGTTCTGTAAACATGACTACTATTCTATCAAACGCGTTCTTCTGAGTCTTCATTTTGAAAGAAAAGCACCTGGAAATCGAGCATACCATGAACCTGGAATCTCGCCGCAGATCCTGAAATCACGAGGTATGCACGTACGGACAATCGTGTGAACCGTTGGGCGTTTGAGACTGTGCTTACACTATACAATTTCAAGCGCCTAGTTGCGTTAGGAATCCTTCTATGCGGACCTGGCATGGTGAGTGTTCCGACTACTTCGTCTCCTGAATGAACAACGTTTCTTTCTGAACCGAGTATTTGAGCTGTAGGTCTAAACTGAATCGAGCGCTCTTGTGCCAAGCTCAGACTAACGTAACGCATTGTTCCAGGTATCTTGCCCTGGATAGCATCACGGGAGAGGTGATACTGAACCGCAGTTTCATGGACGTCGCCGACTCCACGATCGCCTTCACCGTCATCGCCGAAGACGGCGGTTCGCCAAAGAAACAGGCTAGAGCAAGAGTCGAAATCCTCGTCAAGACCATCTCGGGTGAGTCGTCGCTTCTGCGGGTATGACTTACTCTTGTCCATGCACGGGGAATTTCGGCCACCCCGCAAAATATTATTCCATGCACATAGAAACTCTCGACAGTAATTAAGAATATTGGGAAAAATTTTACGCGTAAAAAAATAATAAGTCATTGGAACCTTATTTCCACTCCATACCTAATGCACGTTGCGAAATACTGGGGCTTTAGTTTTCTTGCGAGTTACTAAATATCTAAAATTTGAAATGTCGCCCTCAAAAGAAAGTGTAGAATTAAAGCGCAAACCTAACGTGTGTATTCCACTATCTCCAAACGCTACTGAATGACTCCAGTGTTTAGTTAAAGGGGAATACGTTACAATTAGCACGTACCGACGGCTACTATCGGGCGTCGGTATCGACAATGGACATACATTGTCAAATGGTGCCTACATGCACGGCAACAAGGTTCGGAGCTTAGATGGAAAGCAAAGGGGGAGGGGAGGACTTCCTTTGCTCCTCCGTCTTAATAATGAGCATTACATCCGGCAAAGCTAATTTCGAGGGCAGCGAAGAAAAATCTAGATAAGGCAGCAAACGGTGAGTATACCATAACCTGGAACATTGCAGAAACAAACGAGAGTGGCTAGAGTCATTCGAAATACATATCGGCGCATCTTACACGACGAAGAAAATGATAAAGTGTCGTCTCGCGACAACGAGCATGAAAACAGAGTACTGAATCGACCGGTGCGCTAGAATCAACGCTACAATCACAGTGATAAGATCACATGCTGGCGGCTGTTGATAAAGGAACAAACATTTGAATTGTCAGCGGCAATACAGAGGAGTAGAAGTAAATCTACAACACGAATGTCCACAACACGAATGGTCACTGGTGGTTGCGTTCTGTTTCTGAAGATTTATTGTGGAGAACAGTTCAGTCACGGCACAGCTAGTTTTGTGTGCGCTTAATTCTTCCTGGACATACACATTAGCTATTCTGACATAACAGCGCAAACAGGGGACGAAATGCTTTGGAATAGCACAAGATGTTTTCCGACCTGCAGCTGAGTTTTATAACAGCGAATCGCTGCTCGTTACCTGTCTTGCTTCCTCTCGTCTCACACTTCCTGATTGCTCTTATTTCGTAGCATTGGAAGCTGCTTACCTAAAAGACACGTCCAAATTTGATCGTCTTTGTCAATGCGAAATGAAATATGCTTTCCGTTTTAAGACTAAAACTGGCGAATAAGTCGCCTACGCGGACAACTTCAGCGCAGACCGGACTTTACTGTGTTTGCCTTTGAACACTTCGATGGACGATGTCTACACGAGGCACTCCATGGCATTCTTCGGAAGAAGAAAAAAACTTAAATTCTCATTGTATCATGCGTCAATAAGCCTAGTGCTATCATTTCGAGTAACGTTCTGTTGCAAAGGAAAAGATGGCGGAAGAACACAAAGCAGGACTACATCCGAGTGCAAATCTATGAGTTGCCACTCGGAATCTGACAGACTTTCTGCAGAGACCAAGTCTTTGGGGTATCGTAGCAAAACGGTTGCATGAGAAACACGCTTTGGTTGACGGCGCATCGTTTCACAGCTGGGGGTTAAAGCGACGGTTCGTCTCAGGCAGATGTCTCGATCGACGTCTGTATTGTCCCTGAAAATAGAAATAAACAACAAGGCCGCACGTCACGTGGTTATTATTACCTTACGCTTATCTCGAGTTTACAAGTGGGCGAGGACAAAAAATGAGTGATAGAAATACTCAATAGCGCATACAGGTCTCAGCTGGACATCTATACGCCGTAAGTGTCAACTGTGTGGACATATTCACTTCGAGCCCCAAATGTTGCAGCCCTGTAACGGCTGATGAAACGCTATGTCCGTTACGCCATTTTCCTGTAAGAGGGCTTATCATCGTACCAACATTTGGAGTAAAGAGTGCAAATTTGACAAACCATTCCTCTAAGACGGCGTTTTTACTGCACTTACACTAAATTTTTTTACAACGCATTCGAAAGCGAAAATGAAGCCTGTTTAAGTTAAAGGCAGTGTGAGATTGTGAGTGCGTAACGCGGTTCTAGACGCCGATGAAGGAGTATGTGTTCTGGTTTGTGTAGCAGTTGTTTAAGCCATTGCTTGTTTTACATATTAACAAATTAGTCGCGTCCAGGAAACGATGTCTGGCTCCCAGCAGAACTATAAGAAAATTAGCAGGATACTAAAAATTGAGTGAATAAATCCTTGATTACGTTCCCTAGTTTTTAGCAAAAGCAGTGTTTTAGCAAGGAAAATAGCAGATGAAAATAAAAATAAACAGAACAGGAACTGGCTTTCTAGCGCCTATTACCTGGTTGACAGTGCCAGCTGCGGCATGTGCAGGCCTAAATTGATCTTCACTGCAGGGTAGTAGGGACGAAAACTGAAGCTATATGCCTTATGTACGCAGGTCGCGTGAGAAAAGCTCGAGCACCGAAACGAGCGTCTTTCGTTAACCGCATCTGTACACATCCAATGCCGGCCCCTGACTATAGGGTCCGAGGACACAGGTTACGCAGGAACCTATAAATAATCGCTGGGTGGGCCCACAGAGCAAGAGCAAAGATATATGCAAGGAGCAAAGTTTTAAGGTGCAAATAAACAGTCGTGGATCCGAAGAGACGCTGATAATGCCAAAGCTGAAAACGTCAGAGCAAACAAACTGGTGCATATAGAGCAAAGCATTGAGCAGATAAGCTCTGTGTAGTCTACTAGAGCGTCAAAGTTGATATCAAAGGAAAGGTATCAGTCACGGAGGTTGAAATCATTGCAATCTGTTTTCTTTCTTACCTACGCGGTAAAATAAAGCTAGCTCTTCCGAGCGTACTACTAAACAGGTCCCTGTCTTTGATGAGTCTATCTTTTACAAAATACCATTTTCTGTGATACGCTTGTACAAAAGTACTATTTTTTGATTAGATGCGTTGAAGCATGTCATTTATTATGAATCCAGTTTGCTCACGAAATTCGCTTGATAGATTAATGTGATGGATACTCCGTTTGCAAAGTTCTTGTGTGACAGCAATGGTTCAATGATTGCTGTATACTGATAAGTTAGGGTCATAAGAACGTATTATTATATTTTTCTTATCGATGTCACGTTGAAGCGACATCAAAGGGCAGGAATCTCCTATGAGAAAAAAATTAATTAGAAGCATTTTCTTAGACTTCTTTTTTCACAAAGCCTCATGCTAACTTCGCCCTATGTCACCTGCACAGCATGGTATATTTCAGAGGAAATTAAGCACCAAAGGTCTGTCAATTTCTTGTTGCTAGCACTCAACGGTGTCCCTCTTTGTACAGTGCAAAAGGCCAGAAATAGTATCTTCATCATGTTTGTGAACTTCAGATTTCCTTTATTTCTCATAAGCCCAGCCTTGGATATCAGAGCAGCTGGGCTACGCATATGCGGAAGTTACTTAACTTTCCCTCCCATCCACGTTCGTGCATATGCGCTATACGATTTACCAGGCAATATAAGAGAGGGGATACTCAACTACCTACTACAAAAATCTACCTTCAAATGCTAAATAACACTGCCTTTACATTTTCGGCAAGATTGGTGAACTGTATTGCAACAAACCATCTACGTAGGCCTTTTGTAGGAGAGCCATAGAGCGACAATTGCAGCCTCAACTTGTTCTAGCCATAAATATAAACATTTCTGATGTTACTGCTATTTTCCCACGGAGATTTTTAACATCGGGTGTCCAAGAAAAGTTACGGTCGATGACAACACCGAGGACGCTTTGTGTCTGTACGTAAGTTAGCAGCTTCCCACCAAGTAAGAGTGTATATTCGGTCATTTTTTTCTAGTGAATGCCATGACAACACTTTTTTCCTTAGAGAGATGAAGTTCTTGGGTCTCCAAGTAAGTGAAGATGTTTAGCAATGTTTTTTTGAAGACGTCGATACATAACATGGCGCAATCTGGATTCGCTCCAGAGTCAGAGATCATCTGCATAAAGCGTGACGTGGACTCCTTGTGCTAGATTTCATGTTAATTGCATTAGGGTGATATCGGAGAAAAGGGGGCCGAGCACAGCACCCTGTGGTACACCCTTCTCTACTGCGTGAGACAGTATTGGGCCGTCTGGGGTACTCATAAATACATTTCGCTCTTTTTAAGTAGTTATCGATCCACTTGTACAACTTGCCTCCAAGTCCAATACTCCCCAAGGCTGAGAGAATGGCATGGTAGAAAACAGAATCAAAAGCAGCCTTCACGTCAAGAAAAACAGTGATGGAGATGCAACCAGCATCAAGGTTTTCTTCAAATGATGTAACGAAGGCGATAGCATTGTCAATTACAGACCTCTGCTGACGAAACCTGTTCATTTCTTGGGGCACTCATTGCGGTTTTCGAGAAACCATATTACGCGCTTGTGGATCATATGCGCCATAAGTTTACCCGCGCAACTCAGTAGAGCAATGAAACGGAAGGAGCAGTAGCTTGTTGGCTGTTTCGCGGATTTTAAAATTGGAACAATATTAGCCAGCTTCCACTCTGCAGATACCTCACCTGTAAGCCATGAAGAGTTGTAAAATATTCGATCAGGTGAAGCCGGTAGTTTCGAGGTAGCTTTGCAAGAGCTTCATAGTTCACCTTCTCATTTCCCGGAGACGTTCTCTTGTTTGACTCAGTGATAGCCGTGTTTAGTTCAATTATTGTGAATGATTGGTCCATTGCAGCTACGGCTGCCTGTAGCAGGTACGATTGGCAATTTATGTTTTGAGGCGAAGGTTATGAACCTGCTTATTGAAGCGTGCAGTATTTTTCCCCGGTTTCTTTTAGACGCTTCCCTTCATGCAGAGATAAGGTGGTGAAAAGGTGAACCTGGTGAGGAGACATGCGCATTCCACGCACAGTGCGCCAAATTCTGGGAGCCGGTTTTCAAGCATGCAGTGTTGAACGAACCTCTCACTACCTTTTCTGACCAAGTTTTTCGGTGTAGCGCTGAATATGTCGTTGTACCAGTCGGCAGGCCCGAAGATTCTGAATAGTTTTCGTGCGCAAAAATTTCCTTTCAGCGCACCTGCGCACCGTAGACAGCATTTCGTATTCCTCATCATTTAACGGGATTTTGGAAATATCCGTCGTGTAATACCCCGGGACAAAAAGTCATTTTTCACGGAGGTATCGAAGTGGTCACTCAGGAAGTGTACGGAACGTAATGCAACCATCCCTGTTATTTCGCTTACTTCTGTTTGTGAGCTACGTGTAAAGAGCTTGAAAGACATGACATTTATTTCAATTAGGATATTTGGTTTTATGAGAATCAACAGATAAGCTTTCGTTGACAACCTATATCTTTTGCTTGCCTTCGCATACCGCACTGCTTGTCCACCTTGTTACTAGAAGGCCAAATTGGGCGTGTTCAGCAGTCATGAATTTCCCCCGCTCGAATTGCCATTTGGGCAGCGTGACAGGAGCGCCACAAGCGGAAGTATGGCGCATCGATAGATTAAGAATAAATGTTCATACCAGTGTAATGAGGGCAAGAGGTGCCGCGGTAGGGACGTGCCATGCCGCGCAGAATATTGCGAGTATCGTAACGCCGATGGCTATTCTATGAAAGATCGTGTTTATCTTCTGTACCTAACGGCGGCTTGATTGCCAAGGTAGGCCGGAATATTTGCTTGGATTGACTAACTTTGGAGAGTTTGACCCGGTTGCAACCTGCAGGTATGCGCATGTTTCTATAATTGAACTGTTTTTTGATGACGACAAAGTTTCGTGTTAGCTGTGAACACGCAACGAAACTTATACTGGACATTTTCTGTTTACCGACGGAGGTCTCAGGGAAGGCAAGAATCAGAAGTATCAGACATTTCCGTGCTTCTTTTTTTTTTTTACGCTAATACTGACATTTAGACCTTGCATGCAACAAGCGGCTACCAGTGGCTCTGTGTACAGCTGTCAGTAATTTCTATGATGTAATCAAGTGAAAGATAAAAATTTCTACAATAGTATGCGAAAGTTGGCGACATGTGCAAATCTTAAAAGACAAAAAAAAATATGCTTGTGCTGTCAGCCACCACGTGTTAAAAAAATCTTGCATGGTAAAACTACTGACCATGCGTAATAAACGATCACATGCTAAAGCACACACGACTGCATGGAGCGCTTGAGCGTACGTCACTACAAGCAGCTGCTGCGATTTAAATGTTTATTTTAATACTTTTGTGGATTAAATTCACTCTTTAATAGCATGCTGATTATACAAAAAATTATGTTCCTTTACCGGAAATGAAGATTGTATTGCATTAGAGCAACGTGAGCGTTGTAATAGAGAAAGGGGGGCAGGGAAATAAGGGCAGTGGTATTCATCTCAATGCTAGAACCGGTACTTCACGAGACGTGCCTACTTTGCTAGAGCTCCTCACCTGTTGATCAGTCTTTAATGAAGTCGGATACACTCATTTTAAGAGAGTAGCTTGAATATATGCGGAAAGCGATCAGTAGCCATACGTATGTAACAGCACGTAAAGGCTTCGTAACCATTATTAATTGCCGATCACGCAGCATACTAAGTATGTTCCATTCCCACGTATTATCTGGCGCTGATAAAAAACGTCAAACTCAATCAATTTATTATTTTGTGCCGGTAAATGCACATAATAATCTTGACTGGTGCGAAAAGCACATCCTCATTGAAATTCAACCCGACAGCATGTCGTACCATCTCGCAGTACGTAATCACGAAAATAATAGGATGGGGTTTCGCTAAAAAAATTGCGTTATGGTTTCCAACCGTTATACTAGTATCTGTACAGCACAACTTGGCATAGGATGGCTGCACAGAGCGAACATATTGCAGCACATGATTTCAAGGTCCCTGGCATCTCATGTATACCGTTGAAGTAAAAAATACGGCGCCATAAATCCAGCTGCACTTCTTTCTCCGCGTGCGCTTGACAACGTCATTAGAATAGCTGAGCTGAATAATCGCTGTGAAACAGCGCAATAAGAGCAAGACAAATAGCGCCTGTGTCTACTTATAGAGGCCCGCTATTCGAGCACGAGCTTTAGGAGCGTTCGCAAGAGTGAAAAGTGGCGCAATATTTTGAGACAACTTAGGCACTAATAGACTTCTGCCCTTTATCGAAGGGGTCGGTGTCACAACGCACCCGACATTTGGGGGCGACACTAATCTTACTAATGACGTCCACGACACAAGCCATGCTAATGGCAAAAGAACCTACCGCCTTATCCTTATCCTGTTCCCCGTTTTATCTACTCGTATGGATATTTTTCCATGCTGTAATGGATATTTGTATTTCTCAGCTACATTGCAAAATGCACTAATGCCTGGCCGTGTAGGCTTTATTTCAGGGAAGGCTTAGACGATAAGAGTGATTAGTGCGAGAGAGTGGAGCTTGCGGAAGAAAGCCGCTGTGAACAGTTGCTCAGCCACATGATGTTCTTTACGCATTACAGAGTACGCCATGCAGTGCTGTTGCGCGATATTATTCTTCCAAATAGTGGCCAATAGTGTCACGGTGTGCAAGTGTAATTTTTCCGTTGAACTTCATCTGCTGAATGCTGGAAATATTGACACCCGATCTGGATGTGAAAGGTAGGTTTAAGCGTGAAACGCAAGGTAAGAAAGACGTGCTGCCGACCAAGCCACTACACAGATGGTGGTGATTACAGTTGACTCTCGAGGAGTCATCGGTCTTGTTTCTGTGTTGAACAGTGCGCTCGGTGTTCGCCTCTTTTCGTGTGCAGCGCCAGCACGCAATGTGCCGAACTCTGTGATATTCAACTCAAACGAAAAGTACATGCTGGCGGAATCTCCGCTTCTACAACGCGTTTCTTTTTTATTGTACATGCATATGTGTGGAGAGATTGTGTGCGGTGTAGCTGCGCCAGCTACTCCTTTGTACAAATCTGAAAGAATAAGGCGCACTTGTGTGATACATATTCAAGGAATGCAACAAAATAAAACATTAGAGCAATTGCATGAAAAGCACCATACAGGCATCACGAGGAAAGGTACTTAAGAGTAAGGTAATAAGTTAACACTAAGAATAAAAAATACACAATCACATTCAAGTATCGCTGGCTCGAGCGTAATAATAAGACGTTAAAAAATAGGCAACAAATTTTCGGCACAAAATTGGTCTAAACGCATACAGTAGAATATGCAGCTAAATTATATGCAAATAATATCACGAGTATAAAGTGAGCCCAAAAGAGATTGAATATTTATCAGATACCTATGAATAAGTGTAGAACACGTAAATCTTAGTTATTACGTTCATCTAATAGATATGGTACCCAATGATGTTGCCAGTCTCGAGGGATGAGCTCAGCGGCATGAGCGCTGATGTTTACTGTGCCCGTGTCGGTAATGGGCGTTACAGCTTTTGAATACTGAATGATACTGTACCAAACGTGCCGAGGTGCCTTTTCAATCTCGTCCCACAATAATTATGTACGGAGAATTCTAATAATAGGCGAGATACATCCGTCACTTCGGAGTCACACACACTTAGCGGGCTGTCTGCCTTATAACATTCACCCTTATATGTATTCTTCCGGCATTTGAATTTGAGCCTTCTTTCCGATGTTTCCAGCTACGGGCCAGGCTTCAGCAAATATAAAGCAGAACTTCTTCCTATGTGCAGTATGGTGGCCGACCATTACCGCGAATAAGGGCACGCTAGTGCCATTTGCCCAATTATGTATGGCTCCCTATCTGCTATCCATAGGCCAACATTTAATTCTAAGCTTTACATCTCATAGTTTATTAGTGGTTTTGACTGACTGTCATCTATAATAGTGCTCTGATTGCACTACCTAAATAATTAGGGTAACTTTTATAAATATGTGAAGATTAAAAGTTTGCTCTGTTTTCTTACTCATCACGCCCTTAATTATGAAATGCCATTTGATTACGCTTCGTATCATCGCGCGGTAGCGGTTAGTTTCACACAAGTAACGATACAATGGACTCTCAGAAATAAAGTTAAAAAAATGTTTAATTTGCTGGTCTGTCTAGAGGAAAGTAACAATTAAAGTAGTATGGAGAGACTAATGTAAAATAGAAGGTTTGTTTCACGCAGCTGAAATAGGCCACAAAGGGGGACAAATAATTAAACTCGAACGAATCCGATTTTCAAAATGATCACCAATCCCAAAATCTAGAACAGTCCTTTGGCGATAGCTTCATGCGATATCTCTACCTAAGCCGGCGACTTATGCCGCCATGTTTTAGTCTAGCTATAGTCCAGACTGCGCCAACTGCTGCCAGCATGCCAATATAGAGCTAACGTCTTACGGGCTAGACCAACTGATACGCCTAAACATCATTAGCAGCCCATTATATTAAGCCGACCGAGGTCACAGTGATCAGCTCGGACCTGGTTGTCCACCACTGGATCCTCAACAGCATCCTCAATGTCATAATTAACACCTTATGATCACCCAGCATCCACCTAAATTTTGGGTGTTCTTTTTGCCGGATAGCAGTAATTTTTCTTCGTGCTTCCTCCGGGAATAAATAAATGTATAGAGTGAAAAATGGCACGAGGAGTTTTGGGCAGGTGCCGTAGTAATAACACGAGGAGGCAAAAATTTTCACTGACAACCGGTTTCAAATACGTTTAGCATACATGTAGAAGAAAAGGTCAATCAACGAGCAGTCCAAAAGTCGAATCGACAAATACAAGAATACGCCAATAAATGTGCGAGACGTTCTTCTCAATTCCACAGAAAGCGCTAATGGCGCTAATATTCAGGGTATACTAAGCACATGCCTGGTTATCACTTTTACCCTGTTCTCCGGCTCTCATTTAGCGGCGAAAGCAATGCTGATGAACGAGTGTACTAGTGAGAACAGACAGCATCTATTTTCATAACTTCCAAACCGAGAGCTCACCAGCAACCTGAATAACAGTAAATCTTGTCCCTACAAAAACTACATTTTTTTTTCTGATATTGAAAGGGGTTTTTCATATTTCTCGGAATTTTATTCTCTATCGTTTACGTAAGGACCGCTCTCAAACCAGCAGTAAATTGC
>JAJIZL010081663.1:0-15013 GCA_023969395.1 Amblyomma maculatum | reverse complement strand
TACTACTACTACTACTACTACTACTACTACTACTACTACTACTACTACTAATAATAATAATAATAATAATAATAATAATAATAATAATAATAATAATAATAATAATAATAATAATAATAATAATAATAATAATAATAATAATAATAAGTTATGCGGGGACCAGTCCCGAGACCATCGTTGACGCGGCGGTCTCAATAGTGGGTTTACCTGAAGTCTACAGTGTACAACATATGGGTGCCCAGTCCTTTCAAGTGACAGTGAAGAGCATGGCTTCCATGACTAATAGTCGACGCCGGCTGCTTCGTCATCGGATACCAATTGTTCTAGTATGGCTACAAGTGTACACCGTAGCCTACCTGTTTCTGCCGTCCTACGTTTCAAACGAAACGCTCGTCCAGGTCCTCAGCCTACTGGCAAAGTCCTGTCTACAGCAGTCTTAGCACGAAAACACACTGTCTCCTCGAGGCGGAGAAGAAAATTAGGAAGAAGCTGTGGTTCCCCCTTGAACAGGAAAGACGCCAGGTCGGCAAGAAAAAGTTATATGAAAAATGGGGCCACCCCATGATAATTTTCGCGTCTGGCTTTGACCCGCCGGGGTGCCACGGTCGTGGTGCACTGGCACTGCGACTCCGCCCGGGTGAGAATAAGCCAGATTGCATGAACCCCGTGGCTGGGAAAAGCCCACAACCCGCAACAGGTGCGCCTTCGGCTATCGAAGTTGCTCCTTCCACATCGTTGCCGGAATCGCAGTGCATGTCTAAAGCTGGAACCGCACGCGCGATTTAGGGCGCGATTGCCGCGCGGCTGATGGGACGCGCTGACGCGTGCCTACCACGAAATCGCGCCGCCGCGTGGTTCTACGCGAGGTAGAAAAAGAACGCCTCACGCGGCGCGTCCAATGACGTCACGGCCGGCGTCCACCAATCAACGTGCAGTCACGTGTCATTTTGTTTTTTTTGGTTGCCAACAGACGACTCTGCTCTCCGCGCATCTCGGCGGAACCTGTTTGTTCGTGTTTGCGCGCAGTGTTCGGCCAAAATGGACAAGACACCTTTAACGAGGCCCTAATCACCGAAGCGGAAAAGTGTCGCGTCTTGTGGGACGTACGCGACCGAAACTATAAAAACAACATAACCCAGAAAACGCGGCGCGGTAGCGCCGCTTTATTTTTCTCGTGCAGGTGTTCGCGCCTGGGCGGCAACGCGGCCGTTCGCCGCCTGTCGCGTTTTTCGCTCGCGAAAAACGCTTCATGCGGTTTCGGCTTAAAGTTCGCGGCGTCCAGGCCAATCATGGAAAATCTCAAAATAACGGCTTGAGGGGCTAGTTGGTGCTGCATAATACCCAGAAATGTGGCGCAACAAACACAAATACAAGCGAAGAGACACAACACACGCGCGTGTTGTGTCTCTTCCCTTGTGTTTGTGTTTGTTGCGTCACATTTCTGGGTATTAGCAATCATGGAGTTCGGGGAAATAAGCTGCAGTCGGCGTCTAAGGCTTTGGCACCACCAAATATTACGAGGGACTTTAGCGTCTAAAGTAGTGAAAGGTGAAAGCCTGATGTCTCATCTTGTCTAGCGTTCCTGACATCTGCAAATCCGCACCTGAACGCGCGCCAAGGAACACCACGTGACAGGAGCGGTGGCGTACTATCGCGTTCTGTATGAGCTACACCGCGCGAGCGCGTGTCCTAGCGCTATGCAAGGTTGTACAGTGGCGTACCGAGGGGCTCTAGCGCGCATGCTGGAACAGCTACTCCCTCTCAGATAACCCGGAAACGCGGCGAAATCGGCGTCACTGTGAAACCTTGCAGAGCGCTCGGACACGAGCTTGCACGGTGTAGCTCATACCATCCAAACGCAGCACACCTGTCGCAGAAAGTGTGACAGATACAGCGCTTTTCCTCCAGAAGTCTCATCTTGTCTAGCATTCCTGCCATCTGCAATCCGACACTTGAACGCGCGCTAAGGAACGCCACGCGACAGCCGCCGCAAAAGCGGGACACTGTCCACGACGGTGTGAGAAATTAAAGGCTTTCGTCTTTAAAAACCAAGACCGACTGAAATACAGACCTGCACAAAAAACAGGGTCCTATGGGACCTCGTGCGCCAACTTTCGTTACCTTTCTCGTCGTTGAGGGCGCTCGGTTGACCTGTTCGTCTGTCATTTTCATCATCATCAAATCACAAATTATTATAAACAAACTGTACCCAAATTAAAAAAAAAAAAGATCTTTGCCCAGGTTATACTTCTAAAATTTTGCCTTTTTGTATTTTAGCGGACAGTGTTTATTTTTGCGATGTTTTTCTCTCGCTAGAAGACATACCGCGATTCCGCTTTGTGCGACGGCACTGCAGTTACTCACTGCACATGCGCAGAACAGGTGCTTGTGTATTACAGCGAGGACAGATAAATAAACTATAACGACGAAGAAAAATGACAGACCTAATAGACCCTTCTTATTAACAGGTTTACAGTAGCGCCAGGTTAACCGTAGTGTTCGTTTTCTAGCGGCGAAGGCTATGAACTAGAAGGTGCGCGCTGGAGCAGTGCTATCTGTGCAGGTCTGTATTTCAGTCGGTATTGTTAAAAACTCGCGGTGGCCTCGGAACGCAAGCCAGTCGTATCATGAAGCTTATAGCGACGCCCGTCACTGCTGGCGTCTCAAAGATTCGTGGGGCCTTGGAGAAGCAAACGGCACACGTGAAGAAGCTACCGGCATTACGAAAAGACTTAAAGGAGGCATCCGTGGGTGTGAACGAGGAATGTGATATGAACGATTCCAGCGACTCTTTCAGCCTTGGTGTCGGGCCCTCCCCGACGCTTTCTAGACTCAGCGAATGGGACGTGGACAGGGAGCTCCATCGAGACGGGAATAAGCGATGTGTTTCGTCGTTCTTAGATCGGACATGGCACAAGAAGGTCGCCAAGAGGAACATCCTATCAAGAAGTCCCGTTTTTCTTCTGGAAGACCGCGAAGCCCCGCTTAATTTGAGTGCAAAGCACCTTTGTGGTGCCATCGCAGGTCGCGCAACTGCCTTTCTGGGTTCCTGAACTCAACACCCGATATGGCATTAAGGGTTTCGGAGCAAAAAATAGTAGATTTGACTTTAAAAACAATGCGATATCTTGTCTTCAGGAAACAAAGTTTATTACTCTTTCTGATGTATTGGCTTTCAAGCACCAGTTTCATACGGAGTGATTCTTTTCGTACGCTACTTCACGCTCGACTGGCGTAGGAAATGTGGTGCTAACAGATCCATTTTGCGCGACCAACAATAAGTCCGCCTTGCGCGGCAACAGCCCATTATGTGGCCCTTTTTTTTTTTCTTGAACCAACATGTTTGGGTCATGGCCCCTTTTCCCAAGCATTTCACCCCAGAAGAGCCGAGCACCAGGCCGGGGGAAATTTTGTACCCATTGGAAACCGGTGGGTACCCGGCGGTACTGGGGATCGAAACCCGTACCTCCCGAATGCGAGGCGGATGCTCTACCACAAGGCCACCGCTTCGGTCAGGGCGTGTGCTAGCGTTCGATTGTTCACTTTCGGCATTGAGGTTGCGCATCTTGTGCATTTATGCGCTGGCGGATACAAGCCTTATAAATAACTTCTTTAAAGGGTTGAGTGTTTACTTTCTCGATGGCCGCCACGTAATGACAGTGGGCGATTACAATTATGTCATAGACTCACATGTAGATGTTCAAGGCCCTGGTCGAGGGCGTCCGACTTGGAACGTGCGTGAACTGCAACGTCTGGTTCACATTTTTGACAACCGGTCAGTATTGTTCACTCTTTCCATTCTTAGAGCCGGCTCATTTCGTCCGTGGCGTTTTGATGTGCGCGTACTTCATGATTCGCGTTCGCGTGAGCTTGTCCCGAGCTTTGCACGTCTCCCTTGTGATAGTGCGGAAAAGAAGTGGGATACGCTCAAAGCTCAAATCAATTTGGCGCATGTACAGTTCAATAGAGGGTCGCGCACTAAGGCGTCGCGTGTGTCAGGAGTTAGCAGATACTGCTTCGAAGCTCCGCCTTGCATACAGGGCGGGTTGGCATTCCCCTCTGATGCGTGTCTGGTTGACCAGTTACATAGCTGTTATCAGTGCCTTATTGGAGCATCGTCCCTTTCGGCTGCTTTTCGTGAGAGGCGTAGTCCATCTGCTTCGACCTGAGGTGCTTCGATTTGCGCGAACTTACATCCATAGCTCAGCGTTGAGCGGAGCGCTCCCCTCTGCGTCCCATTAGACTTGTGACTATGCGTTTCTTGGCGCATTTCAAAGATATGGCGTCTTCGGATAATACGATTGATGTAGGGCTGTAGAGAGGCATCCAATGTTAACTGGCTTGCCGCTGGTGAGCCCTTAGATGCATGATGTGCTTTACGCACTTCCCACTTTAGAAGAGGTCAAGAAACTCGTGTCAGCGCCGGAGCCTGCTGGGCTCCCTATAGAATTTTATTTAGGTTTGCCGGTCCAGTACTGACCAATGTTCTTCGCCAGTTTTTGCTTCAAAATTTAGATTTTAATGCCAGTTTTCGGAGAGCGGGAATAATTTTGATCCCAAAACGTGATCCTAGGTCATCTCGTTCAGAAGACTGGAGCTCGGTAACGCTTCTAAACTTGGACTACAAGGCTCTCGCGGCCATCGTGGTTCGACGCTTGAGGGGTGTGGTGGCCTCCCTCGTCGGCTGCCATCAAGTGTGCTCTGTTCCTGGCAGGGAAATACATAGGTTGTCGTATTCAACTCGTGACATTATTGAGTACACACAGAGACGCTTAGAAAATGTATCCTTGTTTCTTTAGATCAAGAAAAAACTTTTTATCGGCTGGAACATCGCTACATATTCGGCGTTCTAGATGCTTTTCAGTTTCCTCAAAATTTCATATTGTTACGGACGACAAGGAAGAAGCGGGAAGTGGCGCGGGCAGGAGCGCTCGCGCTAGGCCCTCGAACATTCATTAAAACGTCATCTATCCTGTTCTATCCTGTCTGCTGGGTTGGTGGCTTTCATAGTTTTGCGCTTATTAATCAAATCGTTAGTCTCCTTAGACAGCTTACCGGTATCCCCTCTAACTGTCCTACCGTATACTTCTACCGCGACCTCACTAATGTCTCTGAAATTATTGTTTATTGCCTCAAGGTTATGATCGGCTTCCTCGGCTATCATGATTATCTATTCTTTAGCGAGACCATCAATTCTTCTACCTTCTCTCTCACCACTCATTCGCCAATTCTTCTTATGAACCTACTTCATTCCCTCTTCAAATCTATACTAATTCGAGACCTCACATGCTGTGGTCACTGCCTCTCACCTTTTCGATTACATAGACATCCTGCAAAATTTCAGGGTTAGAACACAGTATGAAATTAATTCTATTGGCCTCCCCGTTAGGGCTTTTCCATATCCCCTTCTGGTTATTCCGTTTGCTGAAGGAGACAATTATAATTCGTGAGTTACTGCATTCATTCAACTCAAATAATAAATCCCCTTCCTATTTCCTTGACCAAATGCCACAGTTACCCACGTCCTTGTTCCCAGCTTGCGCTTTGTCTAGCCTGGCATTGAAGTCGCCCACCAGTACAATGTACTGTGTGTTTACTTTCCCCATTGCTGATTCTACATCTTCATAGAAGCTTTCGATTGGCTTGTCATCATGACTAATGTAGATGCGTAGACCTCTACAAGCTTCAATTTATGCCGGTTATTAAGCTAAATTATGATGCATATGCCATCCTCTCATTAATGCTATGGAACTCGTCTATATTACCAGCTGTATGCTTAATGACAAGGAACCCTACTCCTAGTTCTCGCTTCTCCAGAAAACCTCGATAACTCAATAGATGCCCGTTCTCTAGTTGAGTGCATGTCTCACTTGGCAGGCTAAACTTACTAAGTCATGCGATATCCCATTTCATAGGTACAATTCCTCTAACAGCATTGCTAACCTAAGCTCACTAGCTAGGGTTCTAACATTAAACGTTGCTAGGCCCGAGGCTATTAGGCCTTCGTTTGCAACATCGTATCGCTTGTTGCGCGTTTTGCTCGCGAGCGTATGCATTGCCTAAAAGCAGAAATCTCTGCAGCTGGTCCGACCTTGTAGCGACCTTATCAGCCGCTGAAGAACCTTCAAAGCAAAAAGCAACAAGCAACGCCGTGGTTAGCAACAAGCAACGCCGTGGTTAGTAACAAGTAACGCCGTGGTTAGCAACAAAAAAATTTTGCTCGAGCATATTTGGAATCACATCGCTGGCTGCTCAATTATGCAATCACAGCCGTATACCGGGCGGCGCTTTCTTGAGTATTTACATATACAGAACAGATTGTCGGAAGTGGATTGATTTGCTGCTCCACTGGCAGCATGTCAAGCTAAGAAGTACAATATGATACAAATTATTTCGCCTGATATTTCCGTATGTAGGAAAAGTACACGAGTTATAAGAAAATGACAAAACTCTTAGCACGTGCAAATTAGGATTTTTTGAGATCATTCTGCAAGAACGCGATGCTTATAAAGATGCAACCAACTGGTGACCCTCGTGCTAGCCAGGAAAAGGACTTAGCGTGTTTAAAGGACCACCAGCAGAACGGCGTGCGCATTGTCTACACTTTAGCAGAAAAAACGGCGGTCCAATCCTAGCTACGATTAGATTATTCCCCTACAGGAATGCATTCGTGCTGGCTCATATTTTGGCAAAGTACGCTGTGAGGAAACATAGCTTTAATGACGCGTATAATCCTGTGCTGTAGCGCAGCAGAGAGTAGAGGAATGTGATATTTGCGGTAACACGCATAGTTTATGCTGGTTACTTTGATTTTCACGCAAAGATGTAATAAATACAAGATGCACTTCTAGTAAAGGCTTGAAATGGGTTATAAACAACAACCATCGCTTATAGCGTCTTAGCAACATAGGTGGCAATTCACTAGCGGGATAGGCAAAAGAAAAAAAATGGTCATTCGGGCACAAAAACATGATTAGCGGAGTATGCGTCTAGATGATGATGGTGATGTCACGGTCATGCCGTTTGCAACGGGTGGACGTCGGTTTACACGGTTGTGGACTTGTGGCGCCATCTGGGGAATGTGATTCGCAAAAAATTTGGAGGACGCTCAAGCTTCGCCTTTAAGAATGGAACGCGATAGCGTTATCACGCTCCGTTCGCACCGACTGCTCATTTACTTGTCGCGCTTTTGAGTGACACAAATACGTAGTTCACATGATACAACACTCGTTAACTTGTCCAAAGTTACTCATTTTTATTTATTAATCCTTTCGGGACGTAGAAGCGCTGCCAGCCACCTTGCCGAAACGTGCGGGCCTCAAGTTGCAGTCGTAGTTCGTCGGCAACATCGTTGCTGATCCGAGCCGGTGCGATGAAGATCTCGGAGGCCATGCCCTGTCTATCTTATTCCGTGCGCCACACGCATGATGGCGCTACGTGCACGCCAAGCGAAGAGGAAGTACAGCGGAAAAGTAATTTGCCACTCGCTTAACTGCGTGTTCTGTAATTCTGAAATTTACATGCTCACAATTATTATTATACGCCACAATACACTTCTCTAAGGGACATTTCTAAGACAACACCGCAATCAGACGCGCCTTTGTCCATTTCAAACTATAAATTGGTGTTGTGTTGTATGTTCCAATTGGACTTTTCGCCTACAGGCTGATTACTCTGTAAATAATGTTTATAACTGCACGCTCAATTTAAAAGCATGTAATAAATACCATGCTGAAAAAAAAAATAACTGGCGTGGCAGAGTGTTAGCGTGCTCGTTTCGCACCGCGGAGGCCCACGTTCGATTTCTCAGGTCGGCGATTTTTCCTATTCGTTTTTATTTATTAATGCTTTTAGTATTTTTCGCTCACGGCCTACGCCGGACGACGCGGGACGGCGGCCGCCGACGACAACACCGACGTTTTTGCGACACGGGGCCCTTAACGCTATCGCGTTAAAAATTGCGGTGTGCGTTGGCTGTGCCAGATGGCGCTATTTAACCAGCCGCGGCGTCCTTGTCGTCGGGATAGAAGCATTCAAAGACTAACATTCTTCAGCCTTAGCAATATTCATTATTAGAACTAGTAATCAAAATGACTATCCACTATTAGTACTTATTCACCAAAGAATATTTGAAGTAACACTTACTACAACAGAATACGAGAATTTCTGAAAATCTGATTGTAACCGTGACATGTCGGGATGTCCTACTGCCTTGTTGGACGGAAACATTACTGTCAATGGGAATTATATAGGTAGCCGTTAAAGACATGCCGACATTAAAACTACCAGGTGGGAAACAGCAAAGTTACTCTAGACAAGGAGGAATAGGGTCAAACTTCCCAGATGTCGTAGGGTACATGAACTCTGTACAGAATTTTTTATCGCTGTAATATATACTACATAGCAATATCTCGTCATGAAGGTTGTTTTATAGCAAAATAAGCTAATTTTCAGGTTATTTTGAAGGTTTTCAAGTGTTCCACTCATTACAGGCATGCCTAAAAGCTTCAAAACGTTACAATTTTGTTTGAATGGTTAGCTTGCTCGGCTGGATGGTCCAATGATGGCGGTTTGAAATGTGATCTGGGGACACATGTTGTAATTAAATTTTTTTATTTTATTCGTTTTGGCCATGCGTATTTATTAGAGCACGGGGCCACTTTTTTCACCAGGAATCAGGGCCGTCTACTGATACAGGAAAATCTGGAATCGCAAGTCCGTACTGTATCGTGCTGTTACAGCCGGTACAATAAACCGTACCGAATGCGGTATAAACTGATTCAGGATTCTAATTAGGGTGAACATCACTGTACCGCTGTGATCTGAAGTGCTGATTATGCAACCAAAAATTCTACTTTGCGACATAAAGTCACTTTGCGGTTCTTCGTCAGACGACCGCGGCAACCTATATTACTGCAGTCTCCTGCGGTGCGGTTGGCATCGCTGTTCGAACAGACGGCGCTTATGTATGTTAAGAAATTAAGTAACACGGTCACTAAGAACCAGAAGGAAAGTTGATACTTGCTTAGAATTAGGCGTTTGATAGGTAAAACAGGCGTATCAATGTTGCAGTGTTTTATTGGTGACATATAGGACGAGAAATTTCAGCGTGCGTATCGTTTCTTCGTAGGAGTGCCAGAAGATTCATCGGAAAGTATAGTTGCCTATACACGACGTGCTGCCATTAATGGGGCACGTTAGTAACTGCTATCTCACCGTAGCATGGGGCGACGGTGGAGCACTGTTCTTTTTTCTGCCGTGGCTTTTAATACGACGGTGGGCATCCTTTGGCATAGGCACCTACCGCGGGACGTGGGTAACACAGAAGGGCGAGTGTAGGAAGCCTGCGACTGCTATCATGATTAAGATGCACTCTTGGATGCTTTACCCCGTAGTGACAACGCGGTTTTGGCTTAACAAGCCGCGATAATGCAAAATTTGTTGTTGCAAACAGAACAGCTTTTTAAAAATTCAAATAACAGTTATGGTCATTACTAATAGCCAGCTAGAAAGCTCTATTTGCACCTAGGAGCCTATTTGCAATAGTTGAAATGTTCAGTTCAGTTCAGTTCAGTCGTTCAGTCGTGTCCGACTCTTCGTGACCCTATGGACCATATCACGCCACGCTTTCCGGTCTCTCACTATCTTCCTAACATGAAATGTTAATTAGAATTTATTTCTTCACTCTACAAGTTATCGAACCTTCCTTTACTTAAAGAAATTTGTAATGGTTGGTGGTCGGGTACACGGAAACGCCTTGTATATAACGCCCCACTTCAAGCAAGCCGTATTTATGTGCACTCGAGGCCTACGCCTGCCTTCCGATTTGAGAAGGAATCCCCGGTGCTTTCGATATCGATCTCATTGTTTTCATCCTAGAGCTTTACTCCTATCGCGATGGTGCTTTGAGTAGAGCACTCGACTGCAGCCCCGCAACAATGCAGGATCGAGTTTTTTCCATTGTGGCCGATTTTCGAAGGAGGGAGAAACAAGGTGTCTGTGTGTTGAGCGATTTCGGTGCACGATAAAGAACCTCACGTGGTTTACATTTCCGGAGCACTCCAGTATGGAGTATCTTGTAACCTTTGTCGCTTTGGAACGTTATATCCCATAAACCCAACCAAACCAGCCAAAGCTGTAGCCGGCGTGTGTATCTCCTACCCCCTCGGCCATCTCATAAGGTCTCGTAACTTTGCACAAAGGCTCAACCGACGAATGCCTCGCTATATCAACTGGCAATTACTACTCGCGCATGGGTTAATTTTGTCGCAATTTTTCACTCGCAACACCGATATCGATAACGTCAATGCCAGATTTTTGGAAACCTTCCAGTGAAAACTCGCGAGCGCCTGTATGACGTGTGAAACGCAAAATAAATACGGCTCATTTATTTTTATGTTTACTGGAGATGAGATTTTCGCCGAATGTATTTAAATATTTGTTGCCATGTTGTGCCCCTGAGCGCCTTCACTCCCATCAGAGGATTTTGACAAGGCTCGTGAAGATCGATGAGCTGTATTTTAATTTTGCGGTTAGTCCTTGTCTCGTTTCACGGCCGTGACGTATCTTAGAAAAAACGGTCCAATAGTATGCTGCGAGAGTGCTGCATAAATGAAAGCATTTCATTACCTTTTAGTATTTGCTTAGTAAAACCTCACTCGCTCATGTATGACAGTGTTGTATGAGTGGGTAAAGATATACCAGAATATTATTTAAGTGTACCCAGGGGTTCGAAGTACAAAGCCGCTGTATTCAGTCGTGTAATAGTGTAATAGAGCACCACGTAAAATACATATCGTCCGAGACAGTTGTGTAACTGTGAGTGTTACTGTTCATTTTTACTTCGATCGAAAACTGCACACCATGCAAAGTGAGTATTACTATTTTGCTGCGTCGTTAAGTTTGTTAGATATTTTTCACTAATCTTTTAGTGCCTTTCCAGTGAGATCTCAGACCAGGGTGAAATAAGTTTTATAGTAAGCAGAAAAATAATTTTGAAGAAGTAAATGTTCGCAAGTGCTTGCGCCACCATTGCACCAACGATTCGCAGTGTATGTCTACATCAATGGAAATGCCATCTATAGCGTTTTTTCTTCTACAGTTATCTAGATTCATAATGGGTACACATACACAGACACACAAATGCACAAATGAAGAAAAATAGAACTAGTATAATAATTGCACAAAGCGATCATTGCAGACATGCTGATAGCAAAGCTTTTGCAATTTCTTCTTCATAGAGCTCACCAATTATTTCAAGATGATGACAATTGTAGCTGCTTAAATAGCCTAAAACGATGCATATTTTAAATGCAGGGGACAGCGTGAATATGTTTACAATTTATAAATGTTTGGGAAAAATTACTTTTTTTGGCCACATTCAGCCATATATTTCAGTTATTTTGCTGCGAAAGTGTAAAAATATCATTCTCAGCTTGATTTTCAGAACGTACAACACGGAACGTTTTCTATATAGTAATGAACGCGCACTGAGAAATGGATGCGTTTTTTCCCAAGAAGACTCTGTAGCTCACCTGTCATTAGGTTTTCTAACACAAAGAGTAAAAAATCTGTTGGTGAATCTAAAACAGCAGATATAAAAAGAATCGGAGGTAGAGAAAGGTAAACGAAGAAACAATATTGGACACATCTTATTTATTGTCCGCTATATAGCTTGTTTTCGTGTTGGTAGACCACATGTAGGCATTTGGCCAGATATGAAAGTCAACATAGGTGGATTGAAACTACTGCTGTTTCCTTTTCTTTCTCTTCGGATATGCGTTTGTCTTGCAAGCGTCCCAGTTCACTTTAATTTTGTGCCTCATGGGCTGCTGGCCGGCATTGTGATGACACAAAAATAAGCTGACCCATATTATTCGATGATCGCGCCCTCTTTTTCATTTGGTTTGATTTGCACGAGTGATTTGGATTTCGAAAATTCGGTCATATGCGATCGATGGCCTACGGTGTAGAAATAAAAGAGGTAATGGCGTCAGCGTGGCAGTTGTGAGTGCTCCATGAATTATGTGCTATCATTTTACTTGAATGTATTAACCTAAAAGCGCCCCTGACAACTTTTTCCAATATTCTAATGGTAGAAATCCACTGTCTTGGGCTTAGTCAGTATTCGAGCTAATTTCAAAAACGTTGCGAGCAGCCTACAATGGGCAAATAATTTTTAAAAGGTACCGCTGATGACTAGTTGCAACCGATTAGGGTGGCACGTTTCCCACGGGAGAGTTTGCTTTGTGACGCTACCGGGGTTTGCTGGGTGCGTCCACTTACGATCCCAAGCGACGCGTGCGTAACTTGTCGTAATGGGGCACCATCGCGGCTTGTTTTGTTTTCATATTTTTTTTTCTTCCGAGCAGGTGTGAGTTTAGCTAAGGGGGGAAAGAAGGAGGAGCATCTTTTATAGCCAATACCTTCAGTGTTCAGACGCTAGGCAAAAAAACAAAATGCGTTGCTGAGAGGACTGAACGGGAGACCAATGACTAGTGTGCGCTTTCTGGTTGCAGAAAAAAAAAAAACTTTTCATGTCATATTTTTAGAAGTGCCTAATCATAAGGGATGGGTAAATCTATAAACATCTTTTATACAAAATAAATTTATTATCGGTTATTATGAGGGTTAACAGTTACAAAATGTGGATGGACAGCTGGTTGGAGAAATGTATGGAAGACAATTTCAGTGTACTTCTGAGTGAAGAAAAACGGTAGAGCAAACGGTGTAGCATGTGTGTATGTGGACGGGCGACTTGCACTGGATGGCCAGTGCGCGCTGAAATGCGTGCTGGAGTGTTGACATTGGGCGGAATTCGAAGTAAGGTGGAAACATATGAACAAGCACACATTGGTAATTCGAGGACGACAAGCAAGATTTGGTAGACTAGAATTCGCTTTTAAAAATGAAATGGTTGCGTGGTGTGAATATCATGAATCAATGAATCGAACAGCGTGATTCTGCAGGGACTCAAGTGACGTTATCAGATTTATTATGTTATGACTGCAGATGGGCGATGCATGCGCAGTCATTGTGTTCGTGTGAATTGGCTGAGCTGGAAGTATTTCAGAACGTTTGCTGATTTACGCGTTCCAGAGGCATTTAGACAGACATACTAAAGCTTCACTTGGTGAAGCACGTTGAAATTTACACATATTTACTCGTGCTCGCATAGTTTTGCCGGGGTAGCTAGGATTGCTGAAGACGCACGATAGGGTAAGCTACTCTATATGTGCAGAAAAGTGTCCTCATCATCATATAAAAGGTGCAACAAAATGTCTGCTATCCTATTAAGCTAGAGCTATCACCGGATCTTGTTTGTCCGCCACGTCCATTCCGGAAGAAAGCTGCCAGGTCACGTGAACAACGACCGCGTTGGGGAGGCTCGTCATTTAGTTACGGAATGTTTTTGCTTCGATTGAGAATCGTTTGTGTCGTTCGCGCTCAGAGAGCTGCTTATGGTTTGGCACATGTGGCTTAGTTCGTGTGCTGTCGTTCTATTAATACCTTAGCTCACGCTCTCCGAGAAGACCAGCATGCCTCTAAATTGTATGCCTTGCGTGTTTGCGTGTTTTACCTTCGTATAAAGAAGTTGCTAGTGGCGCTCTGTCCTGTTGCCTTTCCTGTGCTTATGTGTATGTTTGTGCCTTTTACCTAAGGTGAACCGTCACCAATTAGCTCAGCAATATGTTAACGCTGTCGCTTTCATAGCTTGATCTACGTTATCTGATGCCGCATCAAAAGGTTAATATAAGCCTGTTTAGTGTGTGTTGCAAACCAAATAAGCTCTTATTTGTTAATTGCTAGCTGCGTCAGTGAACAAGGGCACCAACGGAATAGGAGTAGGCCATTTTCTCTGCTTCATCCGATATAAACATTTTAAGCTTACTTTCTGCTTGTCGGAATAAGACAGGGAGTGTTCAACAAGACTCACAAGAACACATGCTAGCAGGCAATACACCTACCATGGATGATTCCAGAGTTATAAAACGCGAAGTGCACGATGTAAATGAGATTGTTGCTTATGTGGCATTGCGCAATTTGTCTCATGTACTGCTCATTACCAACAGAAGGACGTATAGGTTTGTATCATACAGTAGATGTTGTTTTTGTTGTTTCAGGTATATTTCTTTTTGTCTGGATGACCATAAAGGTTTGCACAGGTAATGAAAATACACTACAGCTGTTACGCATGGACCCTAAACTGAGTTGTGCTTTAACCGCCTATAGTTATGAGGGTACTAGCGGTGAATATTGTAAATATTACCACTTTGGCAGGCAATGGCTAATTCAGTGTTTCCAGATAGTTTTCCGTGATGTACAGGCGGTAATGATTTTGAAAAATAATGATTACAAATGACGGGCTCGTAACAGAATATTAAGATTAATCGTCCTAGGTTTCATCGCAATACAATAGAAACCTTGTTCCGATCATTTATGGGAGTTTGTAGTCTTACAACGCTTTTTATTTCATTTGGGGAGTATGGCGTTGGTTAGACTTAATGGTTAGGACCTGCGTTCAAGGACACCTGATTGATGGCGGTAATGGTGGTTGCGTTCAGTGGTGCTAGAAAACAAATTACACGCGTTCTGTGTGATGTCAGGCATGTAAAGAACTCCAAGTGATCTAAGTTACTACAGCTGTGCTCATAGTGGCCTCCTATTCCTTGTCAGCTTTGTGGTTTTCAGCGATGTGGATTTTGACAATTTTTAGCGTTATTCACTACCCTTTGGCTTTTAATAACTTGGATATTTTATACAACATACTTACTACCAGCAGGTAAATATCGTTTTTATGCATTTTAGGCAGTGTCTGAAAGTTTGATTATCTTATGCAACACCACACTGTATTAAGTATAACCTTTAGTTTTAAGCTAATAAAGGGTTCTCATATTGTGCATTCGCCACACCTTCTTTTTTGTGCGAGAAATGCTCGGGAACTTTTAGGTAGGTTATTTGAAAAAAATACTATTCGATTTTTTTCCGGACAAAAAAAAAACAAAAAAAAAAA
>JAJIZL010081658.1:1091-13113 GCA_023969395.1 Amblyomma maculatum | reverse complement strand
TGTGTGTGTGTGTGTGTGTGTGTGTGTGTGTGTGTGTGTGTACTTCGCGTAACTGGGCATCAAATGTTCCCTCCTTTCTTTACCAGCTTAATTTTGCTTTAGTTTATAGGGTTTAACGTCCCGAAGCAGCTCGGGCTATAGGGACACTGTAGTGAAGGTCTCCGAAAATTTCGACCACTTCAGGTTATTTAACGTACAGTGACACCACACTATAAATCGAATTGCTTTTCTGTTCCATCTAGATGTGGCCGCCACGGACGGCAGACGACCCCGCGTCCTTAGGCTAAGCAGTAGGTGCCCTGCCCAATAAGCTACCGCGGTGGGGCGCGAGTACAAATGGTACATAGTTAAACAACACCGCTAAGAACAACGCGAAAACACACAGAAGGAAGGATGGATACATCCCGCATTTCGCGCCTGTGATCTAACAAAGGGTATGCAGATGTGACGTGTTGTACGGCGTCTTAAAAATGGAAGACATGGCTGACCAAAAGTACGGTATGCAGTAAACATTGATGGATCGCCACATCTCGCAGATGCAGAAGCACTGTGGTGCATTTCTTCTGGCAGGCGCCCGCAAGGACAAATGAAGTTGAATGGCTCTAGTCTTTCGCGCAGTTCCCTAAAAATTTCAGCTGCAAATGAGCGCTTGTAACACATGTCATTTAACGGTCAAGGGGGCCGGCTACGCACGTGTAATCCTGTAATATTTAGATTGTCAAACAGTATGGAATTTAGAGCATGCTGCTTTTGCGACGACGAGGAAGAGTGGCATAACACTTACTATGCCTTGGCCGTATGGGTATAGGGTGAAAGGCCCGAGATAATTCTTTCATGTAACAAGCCGCTTTTGAATATACTAAGTTGTGAGAACATCTGCGGACTCCTTGTCGATCACTTATTACAGAAACGTTGAACAATATTTTTAACGCTAAGCCAGACCATTCAGTCTTGGTTCCAAGCTTATCATAACAGTTGTATCCAAACTAGCGTAGCCGTTTGTCGATGGCCTAAAGCCTATGAAAGAAGGATAACAGTGGGAGTGTTGATGGCATGACGCAAATATGAGTGCAGTAACCTTTGTTTTTCTTCCTGTTTAGTGAAACATAACAGAACTAAAAACGTAAACATATTGCATCAAAAACGGACGTGTGCAGAAA
This sequence comes from Amblyomma maculatum, assembly GCA_023969395.1. Lineage (NCBI taxonomy): Eukaryota > Metazoa > Arthropoda > Arachnida > Ixodida > Ixodidae > Amblyomma > Amblyomma maculatum. Next base: position 11,953 of record JAJIZL010081658.1, on the reverse strand, counting down.
AGTGCGTTAACGCCGTCTAAAGCGATGTTTTCTTTTTATTATTGGTGTATACTCCAGGAGGTAAAGTATTGGAAACGTTGACCTAATGGCAAATAAATACATTGAAGGAAGCTAGTCATCCAAGACGCATGAAAGAAAAACGTCTGTGATTGTCTCAGAACGCTCACACCGTTGCTATATATGCTGTGAACGACAGGCATGCATGGCTTCAACTCCATACCCGGCTCCTGCATTGCAACAAAATTGAATGCTGGGCGAGTTGCAGGGAGTTAAGCATTCTGCACAGCGCGAAAAACGAAGACCGGGAGAGAAAGACACACAGATAAACTAAGTGCTGACTAACAACATAATGTTTTATTAAGAACGCGCGTGCTTAAAAAGTTCAAGTGTTGCCTCACGCAAGCGCACAACGCATGAAAAACAAAAAAAGAAAAATAACACAAAAACCCGTAAAAGCGAAACCACACTTGCGTACAAAATCATTGCACTCGTGGATTACCATAAAGATAGTCCACTTCTATCTGGTGTAATGCCACCGAAGGTTTTTGCGACATGCGAGGTGCTCCATGTGGCTGTCATATAGGCCTCCAGTATCTCCCGGCATACTTGATCACTGTGTATTGCAGTGATGGATTTTTGTGAAAAACAAGAGAAAACAAAGAATAATAACTGTGAAAATATCACCAGAACGTCACCTGACAAAAAACGGCAGTGGTTTTACCTTGCGGTACTAGAAGGAGCGTAAGTTTTGTCTTTTGACCGACGTGGAACGCTTTATTTTGACTTCAAGAAAGGGTAAAGGTACTGAGAACCTGTGCTCTCTTAAGAAGAGGTGCGTGCTCGGGCTGATTCCTTGCCGCGCCTTCTTGCCATGGAAGTGTCAAATGTGCGGACAAAGGCCGTGGACCCACTGGCCCCATATAGTCTGTGCGTCTGTAGACTGACACACTATAGGCCACCATGCTCATTACATTCTAAGAATAAGTTAGAATGCCACGCTTACCCTCCCAAAGCTTTGCATGATGCCTACGAGGCCGGTCACCTTTTGGGCTCTATGCAACGTGAGCTGACATAGGTCAGCACAAGGGCGTATTTTGCATTTCACCTTCAATAAAATTGGGATGCCACATTTTCCATTTGATCTTGCGTCGTTAGCTCAGCGGCCGAATGCCGTGTCTCTATGCCAAGGTGGCTGGATCTTGAAACAATCGTCAGAACATTGGTATAATAAAAAGCGCGGGACTCTATTCCAGGCATTCTGTTCCTTTATCTAACACTTCCCCACATTGCTTCCGCCGGGGAGGTGCCCGTTTTACTGCGAGACTAGGGCAAATTTTCCTACTCGTCAAGTGACCTTTATGCTACAATTGAAGGTCAGTGGCTATTGCTAGCGCTGACCATCATAACATTCCAAGCAACTGTCCATTCGCAACGGTTTTCAGGACACATTTTCGTGTTCGTCACTATCCTTGTAATTGAAAATGATCAGTACTGAAAATGGCCCTGTTCTCAAGCCCTGAAGTTTTTTTCTCGACTTTACTGCCAATACTGAACTGGACATTTCACAACTCCGGAAATAGTCGTGCGTCTGGAAACACTACAAAGCACAAAAGGCGGAGGTGCTGTAAGGATGTCATTTTCACGTTTTTGGTGTGGTTTATTTTTTGTGGTTATAGTAATCTTGGCGCGTTGATAAAGAGGAACTGATCATAGCAGCGGCCAGCCACCTCCTCTCAATGGGAATAAATATTTGCACCAATGACCTTTACCGAAATCATTACCCTGTGCGTAGAGACATGTCTTTGTATGAGCCGCAACAAGTGCCTCTTAAGGTAGAGTGAATCTTCATAGCGCGGCAAGCACTTGGAGGCCAGTATACATGCCTCCTTTGTGAAAGATGCAAATACCTGCATGGCGCACTTCTGCTAAGGCATGTCTGCTTGAAGTTTTCACCAGATTATATATACATAGATAGACTTATAGCGTGCATATGCGCCCATGTGTAATCGTATCCGCTCGTGCATGTGCACACGGAGCAGTTTGTGTCCGCAGACCTTGAGCGATGACAGACACTCTTGTAGCTGTGTGACGCGGTGAGCTCGTAGCGACCGCCAGTGTCGAAAAATGATGCGTGAGCATTTAGCAACTTCCCCTTGCAAGAGACGACCAGGAGTGGACTTAAAAAATATAGTAAGAAGGCTGAGAGCTAGACGGCGAGGTTCAGAAAACACTGGAAAATCTTGTCCTCGATGTGCCGCACATCTTACAAGTACTCACTTCACTTGGGCTAGCTTTCTTTTTTGTAGATCTTCGCTTCTGATGGTCGGTCACGCTGAACATGGCCCTGTCAGCCATAGGAGTGTGCTAAAAAGTTAGTCTTACGGCTCAACTGTCTTGGTTAGGAATTAAGCATTACATGTACGGAAGATAACTAACAGCGAAAGTTCCAGGACAAGTTATATTACCAATGATGACCTGCCTATTGGATCCCACACCTTCACAGGACGCTCAATCAACAATAAAAGCTAAAGTTTAGCAGGTATGGTAATTATCGGGAAGGAAAAAAAAGAATTCGCCTATATACATTGAAGTTATTCCAACGAACTGCCACGGTCATTTCTTTTCTCATTTGTCAGATATTAGACCTCCAATCTTATCCGGGAAGCGTTGGCTTATTCCGCAGGAAGGAAAAAAAAAATGGCTCAGTGAGAATTTATTTTAAAAATGAGAAATGGAACCCTGTAAATGTATTTAACGTACGTTTCATAAATGTTTACTCACCCCGCACCAGCAGCAATGCGCGTCAAGAACAGAGAAGGTGTTTCACAGGGCATTTAGGTGCGCTAGCCAGCTGGCCAGAAATGATCTGTAATTGCAAATAGCATCGCATGTAACGAAGCCCATTGAATAGCTTCAGCTTTTGTGGAACGCTTGACTGGTAAATACTACGTCATGAAAAGAGCCGCCGTCGAGGGACAGAACTGCATAAGCGCTGGGCATAAAGCGATACTCTTGGCACAGTTGCACAAAGGGGGAACTCAGATAGGAGAGCAGCGAACATAGGAGAAGGAACAAGGCAGTATCTAGTGAGGTGCTGCTATGGGCCCTTCGCATTGCACAGTAGCCAGCGTAAAAGAAGTAAGGCGCTTGCGCGCATCCACTTTTAATCTATTAAACCAGTTCATCTCGATTGTCAGCGAAGTGCCTGCCGGCCTAATTACCTAGCCCCAGTCGCAAACAAGAATGCGAACATAAACCAGCTCTGGCGACCGTATATACTTGCAATCTAAGGCAGAAAATTTGACGACGAGATATTGCTTCCCGGAGAAACGAAAATAGTTTCCTGCGTGCTCTGTGGAGGAGAGTCTCGGACGGTGGGAACGGAATAGGAAAAGCGGGCGCCCGGCGCCTTTGGCGGAGCGCACTGCACTTCCGCCACCACGGGTACGAAAATGAGAGCAATGAGCGCAAAGTAGGGGATAATTATCGCCACGTATATATAGCGTCTCCCGCTAGGATATATATACGACATATGTGATGGCGTGCGCGGACCGTGCGCGCGTGGCTAGTTCAGCGAGCACTATACTGAACGTTGGGAACTCTCCTTCGAGAAGAGAAAAGAGTAGGCGCGGAGCAGCTCATTTAATTAAACACTGTGTAATGAGCTATTGTTTTCGCGTCTCCGCCAGACGTATTGCGTGATGGAATGTTTCACGTAATATCTCTGCATTACGCCAATATTCATTTCACACTGGAGTGAGGCGCCACTGCGTAACTAAAGTGCGTACGCGCACATAGTGCTCCACGCATACTACAGGTGGCTGCAAGATAGAAAAAAATTTGACTCAGCTATAGAAACTTCAAGCCTGGCTTGTAATGCGCGGTGATGGGGCTATGCGTGAGCAGAGAAAAGAATATTCCTTTCGTCGAGTTCGTTGGTTTTGCTTTTGTGCTACCTTGCAAGGTATTTCTGATGTCTGTAGTTTGGGTAGATTCTTGTAGATTTCAATGTAACGACCATAAGGAGTGTAAAAAAGGCGCAAAGGAAAGGAAGAAATACTACTTTTCTGACTGTCTCTTTCCTTTTATTCAATATATCTATCAGGGAAAAATTTCCGGCTTTATATAATAGGAACATCCAATCCCCTCTCTCCAGTTCCCCTCCGCCCTACAAAAATCGACGAAGATTGCCTTCGTTAATCTATTATACTCCTTCTTTTGCCCACATCCCTTGACATTGCAAGGTATTTCTGATGAAGGTATTTATGACTAATGTGCAGAGCGTACAAAAAAGGGCTTGTACCTATAAGGGATTGTAAAAAGCTTATTCATGTATGCCCTTTACTCATGTGTGTAACTGAGTCAAATGCAAGTGTACACAGTAGTGCCTGCATTTATACACCGCACTGAAACATTTTGTGCGAGTTGAAGACAACCCGCAACAAAAGAAAGTTACATGGTGCGCAACAGTCGCAGCCATCAAGGTAAAGAAAATGCATTCTCTGATAAATTCCCTTCAGTCAAGTGTTGTCGGCTATTACTCACTAGATCTATTATTATTACTTTCAATAGAAGTTCGTGTCCCTCGATTGCAGACACACTGGTGCCCGGTCTTGTAACAAACAGTTTGGTTTCTGAGAGGTTGTTGCGATAGGTGCCGAGCTGGTAATGGCAGCCTTAATTATGAGAAGAAAGGTACTTTATGGCCCTATACTGCTTAATGCGGTAACAAGGATAGTCCTTTGTATATAGCCGATGCGAAAGCTCAGTAATATACCCGTCTGCTGTGTTGCGGGTATTTGCTCTGAGAAGCATAATATTTTCACCAATCCGTTTTAAATGAATTACGAAAAATAAAGGACACATCACCGAGATGAATCATCCTTGGACAACGATTCGATGTCTGGGGGCCACTGAAAATAGCTCTGACGGCCACACTGTAATGTAGCGGCCGCTATGTTCTGTAAAGAAAAACAATAGTTCATCCTGACCAGTATACACTAAACAGTACTAGTCATCGTATGCCTGATAGCTGGATCACTAATATTTAAGAAAAGGACGAGAAAATATTGCTGAAACCCGAGGCAGGCGAAACTCCTACTGAGAACACATATCGTTAAGAAAAGCGATTAATTTTGTGCTCCACCACTGAAGCGTGACTACACTACCCCGCCATTTGGTTAGGCTTTTGAGGCTCTTACGTGCACGTACGCACACGCACAAGCGCAAGTTCCGACATCACAAGAATACAAAGCCCTCCTCTCGTATCACGGACCCTGCCCACCACGGACGTTCGCACGCGCACACTTACTAGTGCAAACGTGCACGAATCGATGGAAACGAACAAACATTTCAAAACGCAATGCCGCTACGGCTGACAGCAATTAGAACTCACTGACCGAGATGGGCCGGTTGATTTGGGGCGGTACATGCCGTTGCGAAAGAAATGTAAACCTCCTGCAACCCGTAATCAGGAACCGCGTGACACTACTCTACCACGTTTCAATAAAAGACCAGATCGCGGGTACTGAGGCGAAAAGCACCGTTTGTTCATTTGTTTGCTTATGATAGTATTTTAAGTGGGGCGGGTCATTAGCGCCCAGCTCCTGACAGTGCAATGTTCAGGAAACACCTGTTATCTCGTTATCAACCACGTTGAAGTCACCTTAATGAAGGATCGAGTAACAGTCTCGTTACAAGTTGTCCGGAACGTCCCAGGCCGTGTTGCTTAGTGGCGATGACCTCACGCGAAGATATTCTGGTTTTTTCAGACCACCTGCATTGGATTCCAAACAAAGATATGATTCGCTAAGATTAGTGTACGCCGCTCTAACGATTGCCAAAGCAATGCAGACATGGTTAAGAGGTTTAAGTGCCGTATCTCGGTCTGTCAGTCGGTGCAGAAACAGCAGAGATAAGGTTCTGAACCAAATAAAGCTGGAGAGATCATGGTCCGCGCAGAATGATTTCAAGACATTAGTAGGCACGTGCTAGAAAATAATAAATATTAATCATCATTGAAATGAATGCCCTCACTCGAAGCCCATTATAGAGGTACCCAGTTTTCATATTTCATATAGTAGGTGAACTAGGGCGCTTTTCGTCACCCAAGCTGTTCCTCTGCCGATCGTATCCATTCTGGTCCCTTAGACGACGGCGAACACGGGGAGAGAGCAAGAAGACTAGCTGGCCTCTGCCAGGGAGCTGTTCGCCAGTTCCTCGGGGTTACACCGCTCTTCATGCTGGGGACGCAAGTGGAGCCTAGTGGTGTGATCTATTTTTACTCCGCCTCGAGATCATGGGAATTGTTGGACCTTAGTGATGTTGGCTTTGAACGTGACTGATAAAATCACCTTATCTAGCAACTTTCTCGCAACCCTTGCCTACGCAGACCAGCTTAAAATTTCGCCCATGAGAGAACTACAGATCCAGATGTCTTATTAACAAAGAGATGAAAGCAAGAACATTCGAAACTGAAGGTGTCTCATCAATGCGAGTGCCCTTTACACCATCAGCCTTGTTTGCAGTCACCCACAATTTGTTTGATTTCATTTTCTGAGCTTGTAGAAGGATTAGCTATCTATACCAGACAGAGCAAATTATGAAAAAATAATGAACGGTCGTAAGTCAAAGATGGCAGACATATGCAAGCCTTGAGTGCAATCAACATGGAGTGGCGATAGTGAAGAATTCAGAAATAGCCGCTTTAGTATTGAAGTTAGTTTCAACTTGAACGACTCGTGATTCCATCTTCAGGCTAGAATACTAGTGTTCGCTATCAGTACTTCCGTCTGTTTCGCCCGGGTCCCCTTTGGATGTAGCTGGCTTGTACGTGATTACACGTTAATTAAGTAAGGCAACAGCATGACCGTAGATACCAAATTTAACATTAAATTGACAGTTCTATTACTCCCACTGATGTGACCATCCGCTTACTGCTGCTGTCAGCTGTCGGACGTTGGCGCCATTTGCAAGACCACTTTTCTGAATATCTTACTGACTGCTTATTCTACTACAGGCATGGTCAAAATAAAGGGATCGAAAAGTATAACAACACCACTTCACCTTCTGTGATAGCACTTGAAAATTGGCAGGGCCACGCCCATAGGAGATCATGTTTCCGCATATGAATACTGATTTCTCGTTTTTTTAAATCTGATTGTTGGCTTTTGTATTATTGTGTTGTTTACTTGCATCTTTGTTCTCTATAAATCCACTTCAGTAACGTTCCCAAGAGGAGACCAACAGTATGTTCAAATAATTAAAAAAACAACAACTGAATTTTTATAATCTTCTTGGTGAAGCCAGTTTGATCGATTAAACTGCGTCAGTCAAAAAAAGGCGTATAATATAGAAGGGGAAATGTTATCCGCTACTTGTGGCGGTCATGCAACGCTACTCTATTTGCATACGCCTGGGGAAGCTTTCTGGTGAGGTTCTTCGAGCCCTATAGTGAGATCATGTAATTCAATATAAGCCACACTTCTTTTCCGATTCGCTCTCTCTTTCTCGCTCTTTTCTGAGACGAGACACTGATAGCGTCCAGACAGAACTTGTTTCAGTCTTCGGCGCAGAAAAAGACGACTAAGGTGAGCTATCCGCAATTTTTCTAACGACCCTCTGTGCATGACTCTTTGGTGGGACTGCAGCACGTTTTCCTCACAGCGCCATCAAGAAGCCAATAATATAACACGCGAAAAGATGAGGCTGCCAACAGCCAACTGCGTGCGGTTGGCTTTTACTTCGACAGTGCCACCGTGGGAGTAGTGCCACGCCGTTTTGAGTTATGTCTTCCATAGTTTCCCAAGCTATCCGCAGCCGCCTTTCCTTCTTCCTACATAGATGTGGCAGCGATATCCCGGCAGCGAGGCTTACAACACGTGGCCCTCTTGTCCTCCTCCCTTTAGCGACGCGGCTCCATAGTCTCGTGGAACGGGTACGGTCGACGTGTCGGCATTACACAACAGTCAAATACGTGAGTGATTTTTATTCAACTGCCCTATCACGGTATTAGCCGCCCGACGCCGATGGCCGTCACCGTGTGCCGTTACTTACCGACACCCCGTATCTGTTATCAGCATCCTCATCACCGGTTCTATCCTCGTTTAAAGCAACAGACCGAATATCAGTCAAGTGTGTGTACCTCCGTACGTGAGAGAGTCCTAGACACCGTCATCGCAGCTCCGTCATCTGCCGCCAGCCGTGTGCCAGCGAAGACCGGACGAACAACGGCGAACACGTCGTCGATCGTCCTCGTCAGCAATCTATTGCAGGCCCCGCGCGCAGAAGAGGCGACGGGCTGCAGGAAAGCGCGCCGAAAAGAAAGTAAAAGTAATTGATTTTTAATGCGACGCGCGCCAACTATATTTAGTACCTTGGCGCCCACCGAGAGCTTCTTGTTCTTTGTGGCGGCGGCACGCAGCTTTCGCCGTCACCATCAAGAGCTTTGTGTAACGGAGAGCCAAATCTGAAAATAAAGTACACTCGCTCGACTTCCCTGCCTCGCCCTCGTGGATGACGCCGGCGGCGGGAGCGTCCGGCTATTTTCTCTTTTTACTCGCCCGCCACGAGGAAAAGCCGCGAGGCTGGTGCCCTCGCAGGATCCGGGGGTGCGGAAGAGAAGACGCTTGGACGAGAGCGTGAGGCCTTCAACTACGAGGGACCAAATTTGAATACACGCCGTCTTTCCTTCCTTCCTTTTCGGATGATGGGTGCGGAGTAGGAGACGAAAGCGACTGATCGAGCCTTGCGAGACAAAATGCGGCTGCTGAGAACAGTCCGTCAACCCGGGTACGTTCGAACGTCTACCGGAACTATATTCTCCAACACACCGTATCCTCGATATCTTCCGTCGAACGATATTGAAGCCTTGCATGGAATCATAGTATCGACAACAACGATGCAGTTAGAATTGTAATGATGATGCATTAAGTTTAAAATGACGCTAGTAGCGGTAGGGACGACGAGGACGACGACGACGACGACGATGATGATGATAGCAGGGGTGGCAATGACGATGCAGTTAGTGCAAACAGGCTTGTATAGTGGCTTTCGCTATTTCCGCTCTTAAACAGAATTGAGCGCAGTCCTGAAATTTTTTCGAAGCGACAGTCGTCACTACGAACAGACCAGCTGGACACAAGTTAAAAGCAACGTTACCGGCTCAATATCTCCTCTGATACATTTCCCAACGACGCATAATTTGTCGCGCAGCACGTAGATGGCCAACTATGTTTTATTTTTATTTTTTTGACGAGCTGGCGTCCTTTTGCGTTATGTTGTCACTACGTTGCACAGTAAAAATGACTGCGAGTTGTCAATTCAATGTCACAACACAAAAATGAAGAATATATATAATACGCTCCAAATGTTTGAACATTTACTTCCTCACTCCCGTTGTCTGCTTTAAAAAACCTCCTTCATGCTCCAAAGGCGCAGTTGGAGATGCCTTTACTCGATGAAAGAAAGCAGGCTAAATCGCGTTTCTCCTTGCAACGACCGGCTTCCTTCTAAGATGCAATCAATGGCAGGACAACCAAGAGTAAGGGAAATACAATCGGTACATCTATGATTATTTCATCTGTGTGTCTCTTTACGAGCTGGAGCATTAGAGTCAACTTGCTCGGACGACTGCGGACCTACCGAAAAAAACCCAAATAAAGTTCCGAAGAAATAAGAAAGCTATCCGAGCTTTGCCGTCATTATACTCGTTCGATTGCACGTCAGACATTGCCAGTTGTTCTGGATACTTTTTCTATAACTGTATATTTTTCACAGCTCTTTGAGTCTACGTTTCGTTAATCAAGCTTATGTGTGCCCATCTATGTCGCAACAAAAGAGCGGATTATCTATTTCTCTTTTTTTCATTGGAGACAAGCATTCACTTATAAACGAGGACAATTGCGCTCACTGCGTGAGTCAATGGAACGAATCAGAGCAGTAGGTTGAAGTGTTACGAGGGCTTCGTGCGTTTATGTGTTATTGTCGGATAAAACGTAAATGGGAGGGTAAAGTGGAAGCAGGACTGACTGTCACTGCTTAATCGTCAAATCATACATTTCTAAGGCTGTAACCGATTTCGCTCCGTATGCATAATAATTGGAATTGCCGGTTGATTGTTTCTTCCTTCCCCCTCGACTAGCAAGAGATTGCTTTTTTTTTTCTTTGCAATTGTACCTAAACAGAGGTTGTACTTACATGGAGGTGTGAGAAAATGGTGAGTAACCGCATTGATCTTATATCGCAAGACTGCTAAATTTGAAATTATGCATAGTCATAATGAAATAATCTTTTCAAAGTAGTTAAAATGTTATCTATGTCAGGTTAAGAAATATATTGAACTTCTTGATTCTTCCGATAGAAATGCTGCAGCCCTTTACTATTCAGTTCAATCGTGTCCGACTCTTCGTGATCCTATAAATCATATCATGCCAAGCTTCCCGGTCTCCCACTACCTTTCGAACTACATGGATTCATCTGCAATGCTTCGAGAATGCCATCTAACCATCGCTTTCGCGGCCTACTGTTTCTCCTGCCTCCCTCAATTTTTACTGCTAGTGACGCCAATTCGCTCTGATCTTCATTAAATTTTGCACTGACCCTAATATTGCTTTCATCCCTTTGGTTTAATGTTCAGTTTACTGTGACGCATTCCTGCGTTACTTCTTTGGGCACATCGCAACGATATCCTCAGAAATCCGCATACTCTGCAATGTCAGTGCACAAAGAACACTCCGAAGTGAAGGTGACGAAGCCTATTCCTAGGGCAGCCCTTACACCCGATGCCTTTTTTGGGACGTTGAGCTCCATTCCATTTACCATACCATACCATACCATACCATACCATACCATACCATACCATA
>JAJIZL010081655.1:13275-30633 GCA_023969395.1 Amblyomma maculatum | reverse complement strand
GAGAGCTATTTGCTATACACCTATTCTAAGATGTCACCCGTGGAAGGTACTTGAAGTTACTGATAAACGTAGCTCAGGTGGTTTAACTGACATCCTCTGGTAGATTATCTAGAGAGTGTAAAATACGCGCAACGTATGTCTCCCATCTCAAGCTCATGATTAGTGTTGGGTGGAGTGATACTTTTGCATCAAAGTTTGGCTTCACTTACCCTCAAAACCTGCAATAAACACCACAGCATTAATTTGGCTGTTTCACAGCGTATGTCTCTTAAACTGTTTCTACCGTCCCAGCTTTTCTGGCGTACAGAGTGTGTGAGAGGAAAAAAAACCCCAAAGGTCAGCCAAATAGAACCCTCATGGGCCTCCTTAACGCGACCGTCATCTGGGCTTCCACTCAAGCCTGATTCAGTCGATGCCTTTTTTCTCCTTTACGTGGTCCCGTGCGGACTGCAACAACGCTGAGCTAGTAAATGGCTATTACTGTGACAGCATTAAAGAGCCTGCGCTCCAGAAATTCCTGCGCCGGCATTTTGCGTGACTTGAGCTCAAACACACGGCACATTTCTAGCAGGTTTTAAATTGCAGGGGACATCGTCCGGCGCGTAATAATTGGCGCATAGTGCGACGTCTCGAGACCGCGTAACTGGACCAGATTGGCAGCATATGCCAAACCAAGCTCAAGATGGGGATCGAAACCTATTCGATACTTCGATTGCAAGTTAGATACGCTACCATTAGGACACGCATGCACTTTGGAGCAGCTTGGTTAAAGATGGGCTATATATCTATTTCCGGTAGCCTTGGACATAAAGTCTTAGATGATGACTATGTTCATGAGCATGTGTGAGACATTACACGCACGAACTAAGTAACTGATGATTAAAAACGCATGACATCCATGTACGCGGCGAAAATTCCGTAGGGAATCCGAGGACGGAAGCGATTAACGCTGTCGACTCATACTCTTAAAGGCAAAGCCTGAATATACTGTTAAGCATTTTCTTGCTTCATATTGTTGCGGGTCCGTTTATTCCTTAGTCGCGTTTGTGACGTTGAATATAAGAGTCTTTTCGAACTAAAATATGCATGAACAAAGGATCTAGGGCAATTCACCTTACTACTGTCCTTCGTTTCGGGCGGGTGAAAACGAAGTGGCTGTGTTCTTCGTCTATATAGAGAAATTGAAACCAAGAACGCTTCTAAATTTCGCTCTATTTCGTTCTTTAATCGCAGGGAATGGAGCGGTGCACATTGTCTAGAAAATACCCAAACTTCTGTGCACCAAATGGACCTTTAGAACGCAGCTCTCATGAGTCCGGTTGGCGGCTAAGCCGTGTATTCGTCGACTTCTGCACAATTGAGCTAAAAAGAGTCGCGAGCCGAGAGCCAATTGTGTCACAAGCCAAAGAGAATTTCACAGAAGAAAAGAATGACGAGGCACGAGCTCTGTGCTGCTCTCCAATCTGACACCCGGGATGGCCTGACAGGAAAAGTGTGAGCCTCACCGAGGCCGGCATCAACAAACACCCTGCGCTCTCTCTGTATGGGCCTCCGCTAATGTGTTCTGCCCTCATGTTTTTCTTTCACGTTGAAAAAAAAAGCTATAGAGCTGCGCTCAAATGTTCATAGGAATTGTAGAAAATGTGTTCAGAATTTTTTTCTCTTTCATTTTTTCTCACAATATGCGTTCTAAATCTAACAAGTTAAAATCATGAGCCACGAAGGGACTTGTCCATTAAAGCGATAGAGGTAAAGGCGGCGTTCACATGAAAGCACTGCGCCGGCATTGTCGGCGTCTGTGTCGTCTTAGATGTTGCGAGCGAAACACCAGGATCATAGCGGTGGTAGGCTGCAGCTGGTTCTAGCAGAAGAACTTTTATAACAACAGAAGAATCCACTAAAAAACAGTGGCGCTGTCCAGCCTGTCGAAAAGTCAAGATTGCTATTATAGCCGAAATTCAAGCAAAGACACTGCTACTCTCAGCCACTGTTATGAAAGTGTTCACGTGAAGCTCGATAAGTTTGACAAAGCACTTGCCGAACTTTGTCAACATAATATTCTGACAAACATGAAGACGTAGATCGTAGAACTTGAGAATAATCAAAGCAGGGGACTGATAGAGGACATCAAGAAAGAAAAAATCAGCTATAAAGACATAACAGCAAGCTAAATCTTGAAATCCACGGCATAAAGAAAACAGATCATGAAGATCTTTCAAAGTGAACGCTTGTGCAGCATATCTTGAGCTTCCACAGAAGCTGGAAGCGTCGCTGCAATACACCAATTCAAATCTAAACCTAAAAAAACACCTGGAATCATTGTACGCTTCGCTCACAAGCTGTCCGTGATAACCGATTCGGAAACCGAAATAAGCTGAAGGCCTTAGGTGGAAATGAAAATGTATGCTTCCAAGACAATCTGGCAAAGCAAACACGAAAGTTCCTCTGGGAGGCGAAGCACTGGGCACGCGACATGAATTATCGCGATGTTTGGCAGAATGCCTGCGAAGAACTCGTCAGAAGGAAAGACAGCGACACAGCCGTTGTTGTGAAGTCTAGAAATTACCTGGTGACACGTGTAAAGGTGTTTCATTAAATGTTCTCAAACATTTCATGCACATTGCAAAGAAGAGCTGAAATCACTCCTTGGTAAACCTTATCTGAAAGATTTGAATTTTTTATTTAACGCCCAGTCTGTTAGAAATTAACGGGCCTGGCTATCCGGATTTATTTTTCAGCAATATTTGCTTTCCTTTTGATGTCATTGCTTTCAGAGGCATGGTATACTGGAGATAACGACGTTTTTTCAATACTCGGATATCATGTATTCTGCCTAAATCACACAATACACCGTGGTAGCGGTGTTGCTTAGCTAGCAAAAAAGAATCTCAGATGTAACCTCTTGTCTGATCTCTTCTCGAACAATGATTGCGAAATGTTGATTGTTACAATGAGTAACTATATAATTTCTGTACCGTATACCAACCACCACATGGTAACCATGCTACGTTCTTTTCTTTAATGGAGTCTTCGTTTCAATGCTGTATCAGTAATAAGCTCAAACAGATATGTGGAGGGGATCTTAACATCGGCGTAACGTCCGATACTCGCGAATCAAGAGAAATCACATGGTCGTATGAGAGGTTTGACATTAAGAATGTTATTTCTTCAGCAACTAGAATTTCCACTACCTCTTCAATACTTACAGATGCTTTTCCTTTTAACCTCTTCCATCACAGATTTTATGTCTGGAGTAACAACATCCAGCTTTAGTGATCACTTACCTGAGTATGTACACATTCCGCATCATCAAAAAGAAAATAGGCTCCCGATTCTTATAGGACATTTTTCAGCCGGAAACTTACACACGTTTTGTCAACAAATACATGTGTATTTAGGGAGAACGTGTTCTCATCTAATAATGCAAACACATTATTTGATGAAATTTTTGACATATTTAGAACATTTTTAGATCAAGCTTTTCTCTTCGGCATACTTCCCAATCCAAGAAGATGCGAGAACAATTAATGAACTCAGATTTACATGAAAAAAAAAACTAAGTATGAAGTGCAAAATGCATTCCTAAAACAACGCGATCCTGAACTACTGAAAGTTTTAAGAAATATTGTAATAAACAAACTGAATAGGTAAAGCATGCCAGAGATACCGATTTTAATTTTTTTAGACTCATTTATAGCGGCCGTGATGAGGAAAAATCTAAAATGTACAAGGGTTAAAAAGAATTCATGCTATTGTTACAAATGGCATAAAACTTTCAGGTATGGATCTAGGTCAAGTCTTCAAAGACCATATAGTAAAATTGACGTTTCCTACAACATCAAGGGACTGGAGTATATCTTGAGCTACAGTATTCCTGTGACAGTTTTTATCAGTCTTGTTTCAAAAACAAGTTTTTTTTTTCTATTATATTGAAATTAAAAAAAATAAAATCTCCACTGACGTCTTAGACCTTCAAGTCCGCGCGATCAAATTCATTCCCGGAAATAATGCTATTGCCCTTACCCATACTTTCAATGTTTGACAAAAGGAATATTTCCAACAAAGCTATAATGTGAGAAAGTTAGCGCTCTCCACAGAAAAGGTGACAAAAAATGAATATTACCGACCAATTTACATATTACCTAATTTTTGTATCATTCTCGAAAACGCCGTTCACTGTCAACTAGTGTAATTGAATGTTAAACGTAGCATTATGACTTAATCTGAATATGGATTCACAAAAATCGTTCCACTGAACTTCCCTGCCTCCTCAAAACGACTTCAATCTAGAAAAACTCCAAGAGACACGTCACGCACTGAAGGTTTTCGTATACTTCCCAGAAGCATTTGATTCCCTTAACCGTAGCATTTTACTGATGAAATTAGAATTTCTTGGTTTACGCTGTGTTGCTTTGAAACAAATTCAATCATATCTTGGTAATCGTATGCATCTGTTATAATAATCAATAGCTCCTCCGTTTTGAACCTAGCGTTTTTTAGTGCCCCCAGGGCAGAATTTTGGGAGCATGTCTTATAAATATTTATATAAATAGATCTTTGTAACATCAATTATAACACGAAATTGAAATTAATAAATTTTGCCAACGACACCAGCTTGTTCTTTTTTTTTGAGGGAAGCGAATACGAAATGATTGTCAATCGCGCTAATAGTCATTTAAGCCAATTTCGCGCTTGCTTTGCCTACAATGGATTCTTTGTTCATGCACACAAAAAAAAGATTGTCTTTAGAGCTGAACTCAGTCATTGAATCGAATAATATTCTGCATCTAAACTAGCAACCTATTTAAAACGTTACAAACTTTAGAACTTTTGAAGTAAATTTTTGAGAATACATGCTATAGGACGCTCATACAATTTACATCATAATGAGTTTCGCTCGCATTATAAACTATTAACTAGAAATTGAGATTGAGATTAGTTTGCGCTTAGCACAAGACTAGTTATTTACCATACAATAGTGTTATCAAAAATAAACTGCTCTTTTTTTTTTATGGGGCAAAATAACAGCCATCACCGTTAGCAAACTGGCAGTAATGCAAAATAGGGTAGTGTGTATTTTTACAAATTATAAACCAAACTGTTCCCCAGATACTTTCCTCAAGAAGATAAATATTTGACACAAAGAAATTGTATAACTATCGCCTGTGTAAAATGCTAAGAGATGAAAAGAAACAAAATGTTAATCCTAACATTGCTCTGGCAGTCGTGTGAACAAATAGGCATTATTTTATAACTTCGCATTATGAAACCTGAGTAGTGCATTCCAACCGATCTAACACGGCGACCAACTGCTACGACAGACAGTACTAAGTATATTAAATTATGTAGGCCCCAAAGATGCTGATTAATGAATGCTTCGAAATTAGTGGTCAGAGATTCATTCCCTCTGTAAACATGTCTGGAATTGTTCATTGTCGTGATATATGTTCATTACATTTCAAAAACGTTTTCCTTTGTCTGCTGTGATTTTGTATCGAAAGTACGTGTAATTAATTCTACTCAGATATTTTTGTGTTTTTGTTGCTGTTTTGGGCTTTGAAATATACAGTCATGATGAGCGTGACTCTATGTATTTGAGTGTGGGGCTTATGGAAGTTGTAGTAATTTCGCGTTGCTTTCGTTCTGCATAAATTTATCACTGCATTATTTCTGTATAGCTGATGTGTATGTACACGTCGCTTTTATGCGCTCCTCCTTTCTGTGTAAATACGGGGGTGAGAGCTTGTCGAGCTGCTGTTCCGAAGCTTTTTCTTTCGCCTCCCCATGTTTTGAGAAACCGTGAAATTAACTGTACATATCTATTTAACTGACGGGACTGCACTCTGATTGTGTTGAATGAGGTTTCATTTGGCAGGGTTGGAGGGAGATATCAGAATCAGTCAGGCAGGGGCCTTGCATTCTGAGTCAGACCTGTCACCCATATATTAAGCAGGCACGTTCATTCGGCTTGTGTGTAGCGGAGCTTTGCACGTCGGATAGTAGCCTACACTATAGCGTCATTTCTTTGAAGGCGGAGCTTAAGAGTCCTCACAATTTTTATCAATCTGGAAAGTGATCGGACTCGCACTTCGGAATGCTGCTATGGCAGAGCGACCTCATTTCTCTTCATACCGTTCTGTGCGTGATACAGGTTTAGGGATAGCGCGCTCTCTAACCACGCCTTGACCATGCTTGCTTCAATCCTCCCTTCTTTCGTCTATTCAGGATGAAGGGCGCAATAGTGAGCTGTGTCCTTGTGTCCTCTCGTCGAGTTAGAGATACCGCGGTGTGACGCTGTATTGCAGCTGGCCAGTTATATTCACTTCCCGACAGATCGAAGTAAAATATTTCGTATCATCGTTCATGTCTACACCATTCGAGCGCAGAAAACACCAGAACCTGCTAGTTGCGCAGTCTTCATTCTCTAGAGGAAATAAAGCCAGTGGAAAGCTACCGAAGGCGACAAATTATCAACGAGACCCTAAACTATGATGGACTCTGTTCACGCACCTGCTGTGACACTTCAGTGTCACTGGTGCCGACACTTTATGCGCACAAGTTCTGATCACGCCACCTATGAGCGAAGAAAATTTTTTGTCTTAGCTATGGTTCAACAATGAATTTAAACAGTTAATTAGTAAACGATCTCGTCTTTATTCTAGATATCAAAGAATGAAAACCGATGACCTGATAAAGTTATTACTTGCACTTACGTTAGAAAATTGCGACAGGAAATAAAAATAAAAGATGCAAAGCTGAAATTTTAGGCCTCGCTAAGCCATGAGATCAAACAAAACATAAAGGAGCTATGAGGATTTGTTAGGTCCAGCCGGAAAGACGAATCTTCTATTCCACCCATACCCTCTGAACAACCAACTGTTACTTTCAATGCGTTTTTTTCTACTCCCACATCTTTAGCCAACCAAGTACCACCGAATCATAATCTACCCCCCAATGTCTCTGTTCTTTGCGACCTGTGATGTAGCGACGAAACTGCTCTCTGATCTAAATCCCAACTCAGCATCTGGTCCAGATTTCAACCCATGTGCAGTTTTAAAGGCCTGTGCGGCAAGTGTAGCCAGACCCCTGGTCATCATATTTAACAAGTCTCTGGAAACAAGTGAGCTACCTTTAGAACGGAAAACGGCCAACGTAGTTCCGGTACACAAGGCAGGTCCTCGTGTTGTCTCGAATTATAGACCAATTTGTCGTACCAGTGTGGGTTGCAAAGCCTTAGAACACATCATCTACTACAAAGCAATTGATCCCTTGCAGGCCAACAAAATTTTTAGTAATACTTAACAAGGGTTCAGGGCAGAATGTTTCTGCGTCACTGAACTTCTGGAATTCACCGACGACATTTTTGCTGCATTTCACTCTGGCGCGCAAATCGACTGTGTTTTATTAGACTTTAAAAAAGCTTTTTATACCGTACCACACTCTCTCCTCCTTTTTAAACTTTCATACCTCGGTCCACCTGACTCAGTTATGAGATAGATCGAACAACACCTATCTGATCGCTCTCAGAAGGATTTAATCAATGGCTCTGTATCTTACATGTCACCTGTAACGTCTGGGGTACCTCAAGGCTCAGTCCTAGGATCCTCATTATTTCTAATCTACATAAATGACATAGGTACTAACATCAACTCTCATATCCGATTGTATGCTGACGATTGTGTTATAAACAGAAATGTGTCCACGCAGGTCGATGCTGCTAAGCTCCAAACAGATATTAATCGTATCACGATATGGCGTCACAAACGGAATATGAAACTTATTTATTCAAAATGTAATTACATCTGGTTCAGCAGAAAGTGCACAAGTGTGGAGGCAATGTATCACTTGGGTACAGAAAATTTAGTTTTGGTTGATGATGTTAAATAACTTGAAATTATTTTTTACGCAAACCTTACATGGAATAAACACGTAGAATATATAACTATGAAAGCTGGCCGTGCACCTAATTTCATCAAGCGCAATTTCAGGGCTGTCCCTTGTGATGTTAAGTATACTTTGTATTTTACGTACGTGCGCTACATTGTAGAGTATGCCGCCGCAGTCTGGGATTCCAGTTCCATTACACCCATAAATAAATTAGAAGCTATTCAAAATAGGGCCGAGCGTTTCGTGACGAGCCTACATGTATAACATTAGCTTTACCGCACTGAAGAAAGCCCTTTCATGGCACTTTCTCGAAACACGTAGTTCCGTATCTAGGCTGACCCTTTTGAAGCAAATAGCGCGGGGAACGGTTTCAGTTAATCGCGATGTTTATCTAAAACCGCCTAAGTTTATTTCCTCCAGGAAAGACCACAGTTGCAA
This sequence comes from Amblyomma maculatum, assembly GCA_023969395.1. Classification (NCBI taxonomy): domain Eukaryota; kingdom Metazoa; phylum Arthropoda; class Arachnida; order Ixodida; family Ixodidae; genus Amblyomma; species Amblyomma maculatum. The sequence goes on along the minus strand of JAJIZL010081655.1, from coordinate 22,308 downwards.
AATTCGTGAAATAGCCTGTCTCACAACTGTGTACCAATCGTCTCTTTTCCCACGAACAATAAAACAATAAAACAAACTATCATAATATGTATTCTCGGCGGCTGACGACACTTTTCCAATTCTACTGTTGCAGCACCTCCTTGTCTCCGTGTAAAGATGTATACCCTGCTTTTCTGCTTTTAGTATGCTGCTGACCAGTTTGAGTTGAGTCTGCTATGCCTACTTACTGTCTTTTCAGTTGACTGCTTCCTTCATACCGTGACGGTTTGCCGTTCTGGCTGATTGTTTGACCATAATGCTTCATTTTACTTATCACTTTTGTATTCCTGCTTTTCTGCTTTTATTTTTTTTAGCTTAATATGTTGCTGGCAAGTTCTAAGTGTTGGGTCCGTTTACTTGCTCACCTTACCCTCACTTTATTGTTTCACTTCTACGTTGAAGACTTACCGCTCTTGATTGTACGACAGTGTCTTGTTTTTACATGTCACTTTCTATAATATGCCCACCTGCTGTAATGCCCTCTGGGCGCAATGTAGTTAGATGAATAAATGAATAAAAAAAAAGGAATGCACCGATGACAACATTGCTGACATCTGTGTGCAATTACGTTTCGGCCTCTTCGTCAGCTCTTCATGTGCAGGTGTACATTGGAGACTGGTCGTAAGCTCAATGAAGCGTTTTCCTTGTTCCTGCAGGAACGAGAACGGTTCGGTGCTTTTCCTCAGCAAGGTTAGTGGCTAAGCTGGTTAACAGGAGGTTTGAAAAAAAGCTAGTAATAACCACATAAAACTCGGACAGGACGTAGTTTACGTTTATTCGCTTTGGGAAGTGCAGCCACAGCGGCCGTCATTACGTGGCCAGGACCAACGCTCCGGGCGCTCACAATGTGGCGGTCAGACTAGTTTTTAAAGGCAAACTTACATTTTTTCGGGCTTGTGTGAGCGACCAGAAGAACAGAATGCCTCGAAAACAACACGCAACCGTTTCAGCCGTTCTCATGTAGAAGGCGTGGGAAGAAAGAACGAGAACATCCAAATATTCGAGGAGCCCCTCCCTTTCAGGTCATGACGCTAGGAGTTCATCTTTCGTTTCTATGTTGCAGGGGTCGAAAGCAGGCAAACAAGGGGCACGTTAAATTCACACTAACCATCACGATTAAAAAATGTAGCCTGCTCTTGGTTCCATCGACATGTATTTCCCGGTAACCACGGGGATGATTGCGGGATGAGAATTACAGTACTTTCGATGGTGTAAGGAGTCATAAATGCGCTACAAGAGATGCAAAACACATATCCTTCTCATGACTTTACTTAGCCATCTGTAGTGTATGCACAACCTTAGGTACCACCCTCTTTTCTATAAGAACCACAGGCGACGCCCATTGGTTGATATTTTTCTCCTGCTCTACCGCGTTGAAGCGCAAGAATACACGCAGCTGTTTTAAAGCACCTGCTTTCCCACCTTTTGGCTCAATCGAAGGCATCCACACTTTTGGCATGGTAGCGCAGATTTCTATCAGAGCTCCATTAAAGAGCTACACTAAAACAACCGCAGCTACTGCGTTCATCCTGGCCGGCTTCGTTTCTGACTCTTTTGTCGAAATTCCTACTGTATTTAGTCTTGAGGTCTCTCTGATATTACCTTCAATTTCTACAATGTGCAAGGCTATCATCGGCTGCCATGTCGAGGTATTTTTTGACAAGCTGGATTTAGCCATTAGCAATATTTTTTCTGTTCCTTGACTAGCCCTGGCTTGCAAATACTTGGTAATATGAGCGATGAAGTACTATATTAATTTGTAGAAAAAATATTTCGAGGAGAAGTCCTCTCTTCAACTCATATTCATTTATCACGTAAGTATTAGACATAAAGATAACATTTCCGTCACGCAAGTATTGCATAAGTCACACCTTATTTCCATCTTTTTCAACTTTCTAGCAGATGCATTCCTTGTTCTTTAAGTCTTAGTCCTACACGTTCAATAATTGTGGACCCTGCCTTCGCAATGCTCATGCGGCTGTTGGAATCCCCCAGCGCATAAGAGTCCATGAATTTGCTGAAAATCTTTGCCATAATCTCCATCGCCTTTTCTGTGACTTTTCGCTTGGCTTCCTCTTTAGCCGCCTTCAAGTGCTCTTTGGTTTCGTTGTAGGCATTTTTTACCGCTCCCGTGACCTTAGCGGTGGCGTTCCTCACTGCAGACTTAGCTTTCGACCAGAGAACGCCGATGAAATATTCGTCCGCCTGAAAATAAACAGATGAACACAAATGATTACTCTACTTTTGAAATAGAAATTAAGCCGCACTTGCTCACGTGGATCTATTCTCAGAAATTAGAATGTCTCTTAAATGTCTATTAAGAGGAAAACGGCGAAAGCCTACCCGTCCAATCCTATAATTTGCCTCTTATCGTTAGCCTCTTGTCGACATTCGTTGCAGTGCTACATATGATTATAATCTTTTTTTTGCAGGAAAGGAAAGGCGCAGTATCTATCACACTTTCTCCGGCAAGTGTGAGTTTAGATGGTATACCAGCGTTCCTGTCGTGGGGTCTTCCTTGGCGAAGTGTGGCAGGGCAGATGGCAAGGACGCATCCCGCCTCGGCCAATCAGAACGCCGCAAAAGCGGGATACACTTTGTCCATGACAGCATGAGCCAATAAAGGCTTTCGCCTAAAATAAACTCAGCGCAACGAATACAGCTGACGTTATTGGCGAGCAGACACCTGCACGGGCTGCACTTTCGCCGCGGGTAGCAGGCACACAACCTGGCTTCGCGCTACCGTCCTACCTTCCTTCTCCGCTTTCTTATTCGCTTGCTCTTTCATCAGCCTCTGTACATAGCGTTTTATCTTTTATACTCACTGTTCGGTCCAGAAATTACGTCAACGCTGACGGCGACTTGGACGACGCCGTTGAACGCGGTGATACGTGCCTGAGTTTTGCTATGGGAAGTACTCGGATTGCCGCCAATAGTAGTATAACGACATTTACGTGCAAACACCACTGTTTTTTTCTAGAGACGATAATTTCGGGCCAACAAAGATTATTTATAGCAATGTTTTGTGAGCGTCCGTTGTTATTCTACTTTATTTTCGGTATAACTTTAAGGGGCGTTACACCTACCATGCTCATTACATAAGACATATAGGTAAAGCTCTTATTAAATATTTAATAGAAAATTGTATATTAGAAAGTGGTCGAAAACGTGTTTTGGAAACCTTGTTCGAGACAAAGTTCCTAGAAAGCAGTATCTGTTGCGCAAAATACCAAAACAGAAGTTTAGCAATCCATGGCAACGTTTTGAAATCAATCAACAATGTAAACAGTGATGCTTTCATTCGAGTGGTCATTATTCCAGCAGTCTCCTGCCACATGGATACAAAAGAAAGGTTGTTTTGAGCAGAAAATTAAAAAAAAGCCACCTATTTTCGAATGCTTAAAAAGAGCAATATATTGATATAGCATATCCACCACCTCCCATCTGCCATAGTACTCGCTTACCTCATCACTCAAATCTTCATCTTCAGCCAGTTGCCCAGCTACGTCACACAAGATCTCGCCCACATAGACTGCGTCTTCGGCAATAGATTTCATCTTGTTGTCGAAGACCACATCAAGGGCTGATTCTTGCTCGGGAAGCACGTATGCCGTCGCTGAAATTATAAATTTTGCAAATGAACACCGGTGACGTAAAAATATTGAAATAGAAAGAATAACAGAAGGTAGCCTGAGCTGAAGATAGGGAAGATTATTGCGCTTGTGCTAAGCCCCCTCTTCCACACATCGTCGAGGTTGGAGTCCAATAGTTCTCAAGAGTACGCTTTTGGCAGTTGGGCTGTCACCTCCAGGCCATGCCCCACGCGTCAATGCCCGGCCAAGTCACCTTTGATTAGGGAGGTAATATCACCGGGAACTGACTGTTCGAAGGTTCGTCTGACGTCGTGACGCACTATGTCATGGCCTAAAGGCTGGAGTCGTCACTACTGTACTCAAGTCCACCAAGGCCCTTAGATCTCGAGTCACATACGCTACTCCTAGGCCATGAAAGCACGTCCGTATGACCTGAATAAAGCGGGTCTTTATACAAAAAAAAATTGCCATCTAGTAGCACTAAAAATCTTTAAAGACCACGCAAACCTTCCATTTGCGCAACACTGGGAGTGGGCTCGGCCGCACACCAGTTATGGCATGTCTTGTATGGGACCACGTCTTTTTCGTGCTGATCATGTTTTTCTGGCTACCGAACCCCCTATGAACGTCCGGACATCCTGCGCCGTCAGTGAACTGAACGTATAGAAGAAAGCTTGCTACGGCAGAAGGAAAGTTTCGCGGACATCTCCTGCCAAGTGACCAGCGGATCAAGCCTTTTCAAGGAATCGTACTTGCTGCAACGTCAGTGCCCCGTGCCTTAGGAGCCTTCACTGAACTCCAATGTGAGAATGTCTCCACAGCGGCGTTTTGTCATATCGTCGCCAGTGGCACTCCATGCGCCGCATAAAAACTGCTCTCCTTCGGCCATACCTACCAGTGGGCTCGGCAACACACCAGCTATGGCATGTCTTTACTGGGACCCCTTCTTTTCGAGCAGGTAAAAACGCGTTACACTCTATTTGCACGGCCGACCAGCCAGCGTACATTGCTAGTGCTGCCAAACCCATCTTGTTGAGCAATTATTTTGGATTGCGGTGGCATTCTTTTCATTTTACTGAAGCAATCTGGCGCTTTTGAAGAAAACCCCAGTACAACTAAAATATCTAATGCTGTTGACGAGGCACCTCCTGCACAATCATCGGTTTCTCTAAGGTGCCGCGAACTAATCGGAGCCCATGATGAGCTAAAATCGGGTCAGTCAGTTTTGTTAAAGGAAATAAGATCCATAAAACTACAACTTGTTGAGGATGAAAAAAATCACAAAAATACAAACAAGGTCAACAAAAATTTAAAAAAAAATGTAACGCATTCAATCAAATCAAGGAAAGTGTCAACACTGTCCAGCAGCTCTCTTAGAGAAACTCAGAGCAGATCGCCGCTTTGACAAGTCGACTTGAAGATGCCAAAGATGAGCGCGCAGACCTAAATCCAGCATTTTTTTATGCTCACCTACACCAAAGGCAAAAAATGGGCGAAGTCGGAGAAAAAGGTTATCGAGTTTTGTTCCACTCAACTGAAAATGTCATCCAGCTATGCGATATCGAACGTGCACACAGGATCGCACAGACTTAAGGCGTCAGCAAAGGGCCCGTAATAGTTCGATTTTCCCACTTTAAAGATACCTATTAAGTTCTTGGTGTTGCCAACAACTACAGAGGATCTGGCTTTAGCATCTCTAAAGGTCTCTTTCCGCGAACTCGCTCCGCCCGAAAACATCTAGGATTTGAAAAATCAAAAAATGCTACCTACAAATCTTATCCGATGTCCTAAAAATTGGCACAAACACTATAAGTTTGATCATAAAAGCCAGAAAGTGTTACAAAGTTAGCTATAGCGACCCGCATTACCTCAGCTTCAGAACTGCGCCCACCTCTGATTCCTTCTTACTAACTTCGGAAGCGTACTGCCGAAGAATGATATCCTAAAACGCCTTATCAGCACATCCGACGCAAATTTAATAGCACTAGCAGAAACCAAGTTTAACACATCTATTAACGACTCCAAATTTAGATCCTGCTTTCCTGATTGCGACATTTTTAGATGCGACCGCTTTGACCTTAGAGGCAGTGGCATCCTCATAGGTGCTCATCACACTCTGCAGTGCCCTCATGTCCGAATAAATTCTCCTCTGGAAATTCTTTTCATCAGATGCGATGCCACGCATCCACCCTCAAACAGAACTAATACTTTTGTTTCCGAGTTCTATGATGCCCTGCATGCTGTGTGTCCCAGTTTCCAAACGCACTCATCCTCGTGCTTTTTGACTTTAATGTTCAGTCAATTACCTGGTCCGACCTCGCAGCTACAGATTCGAAGCAAATCATTGAAAGTCGTTTCGTTCACACGTGTTCCCAATTTGGATCATCACAAATGGTCGGTTCGCCAACTAGAAACTCCGCACGCGTTTTTAACATACTTCATCCCATATTAACATCGCATCCCGATGCTCTCTTCTACCTCACCTATATTGACGCCATCAGTGACCACATGGTAATCCATGGAACATTTACTTGCATGCACCCCGCCGGTGTGGCGCAGTGGTTACGGCGCTCGACTACTGTTCCCAAGGATGCGGGATCGAATCCCGGCCTCTGCGGCCGCTTTTCAATGGGGGCGAAAAGCAAGGCGCCCCTGTGCTGTGCGACGTAAGCGCACGTTAAAGAACCCCAGGTGGTCGAAATTTCCGGAGTCCTCCACTACGGCGTCTATTATAGCCTGAGTCGTTTCGGGACGTTAAACCCCACAAACCAAACCATTTACCTGCATGCGCAAACGTCCGAAGCCGAGCACTAAAGCAAACTTTTTACACAGTAAAGAGGATTACAGATCTATGAATACTGAGCTCAGAGAATTCTGCGACATATTGCTATTTGAAATTCAACAAGGTTGATGACTGGGCACGTTGGTATGGGTTCATACTTAACCAGCCAAAAGACGAAACACAGCAAAGAGGAGGACAGGACAAGGCTGGACTATCAACTGAATGTTTATGATCGGAAGAAAACAACGAAGACTACTTCCGAAAAGCTCGCGCACAACCCAACCGGTGGAATGGAAGACATTAGGAAGAAGATGAAGACGAAAATACAAAGCCAATTCAAAGTCAAGGCCTAACTAACGACTTTTCTACAAGGTCAAATTCCTTACAATGAAGGCTAACCGACGTCTTAGCCACACACTTGTCCTCGGCTTTAGCAATGTAAAATGCCTCAACCAACTCCCTGCAGAGTTGATTACCATTGCTGTAAACTACACCCGTATTATTGAAGTCAGGCGCTTAAAGGGACGGGTCATGCTTCGACTTACACTCTCGGGATTGCACATGTAGCTCAAGATTGGAACTCGCCTTCCCTCCCAGAGAATTAGAGTGTTCCGTCAGGCGCACATTTAGACATCTGCCTGTCTGCCCGTAGTAGCACCGGCCACAATTCAACAGATTGCGGTAGACCACATTCTTTCTGCAGGTGGTGAACTTTTTCTTATGAGACACTGCACAACGAAAACTATCACGAGGTACACTGTCGAGCCCCTTTCTAACTCTAGCACACAAGCCTCCTATCTTGTTTCTCGCTGTAAATACAACGTCAACGTCGTACCTTGCCGCCAGTTTCTTAAGTCGGTGAGAAACGCCGTGGAGGTAAGGTATTGCAGCCACCTTCTTTCGTCGCGTCACCACACCAACGTCACCCTGCACGCTTTTACTCTTCCTCGATTGCGCTAAAACACGTTCTGACAGACGAGCGAGATGGATAGTTGGAAAGATGCTTCTTCAAAACAAATTTCGAAGTTGTTGGCGGCAGGCTTTCCAACTATCCATCTACAACGTCTACAACGAATTAGAAACAAAGAAAGCTACACTTTAGAGCTGCAAGATCTACTAACTTCTCGCATGCACGCAGAAGTATCAGTACACATCGAAATTTTCGCTCGCTGCTAGTAAAGTATAAACGTTATTCTTTTCATCGGCACTACCATTATCAAACTGCAACAACCCTAAGCAGTTCTGAAGGAATATAAATCTAGAACCTTCAAATACACGCGTGCCCTTAACAAACGAGTCAGGCATTCCTATATCTGACTGCGAAAATGTAGAGGCCTTCAACCATACATTCAGTGAAGTATTCACTGGGGAGGCTAACACAATCCTTCCTTCATTTCCCATTTTATCGCATCCGAACATGACGGACATCATGTTTACACCTCATGGCACAGCAAAAATGATTGGCGCCTTGAAGCTATCATCTTCAGGCGTTAAGGACATCAACGAAAAGTTTTAAAAACACTAACATATAACTAGCCCAATTTGAACGCACATTTTTCAGCAGACTTTATCGTCTGGTATATTCCCTCAAGGCGACGAAGTGGGCAAGATTGTTCTAGTTCTTAAGAAGGGTTCTATTAAGACTTTTCACCCCATTTATCTCAAAAGCGTGTGTTCAAAAGTCATGGTAAAGGTTATTTACTCTCATGTCCACTTCCTACCATCCATTGAAGTTTTCTATCCCAATCATCACGGTTTTCAGAAAGGCCTTGCGTGTGACACCTAACTTGGATTGCTTCTAAAAGGCATGAGTTCCAACTTATATCTAAATATTCCTAGTGATGCACTCTTCTTAGATTTCTAAAGGTGTTTGATAAGGTTCCCCACAAGCGATTTTTACTAAAACTGTCAAGAATGAATTTAAACGCATCTGTATTTATTTGAATCAAAGATTTTCTTACTAACTGTTCCAGTTTGTTCTCGCTAAAGATTACTCTTCCAGCTTCACCCCTGTTCTGTATGGTGTAACCGAAGGTACCTTATTTGCCCTTCGTTTTCTTATATATAATAATGACCTACCCAGCTGCATCTCTTCTCACGATTGTGGTATTTACCGTCCCAAACAAAACCCTACAGATACTTTGGCTCTCCAGGCCGATCTAAAAAACGTAAAAGGAATGGTGTCGAAATTGGTTACTGACCCCTAGTGCTAACGAAAGGCACAAATTACTTTCCACGGATGCCAGCAGTACCCTTCACACAACTACTTTCTTAACGAAAATACTAATTCCTCGGTATATTTTTTAGGTGTCACAAATTCCAGCGATCTTACATGGCATTCTCAAATTACATCCTTTAATAATGATAGCCGTACACTTGGGTTCCTTCGACGTAGCCTAGCTCACGCACATTCTTCCATAAAACATCTAGCTTATGTAACTCTTGCAAGGCCAGAATCGGAGTACGCCTGCACATTTTGGGACCCGCATCTTGAAAACCTGATATACACCATTGAATTAACCCAAACTAGTGCAGCTATAATTGTCTTCTCTGACAGTTTATTTATTTATTAATTTATTTATTTATTTATTTATTTATTTATTTATTTATTTATTTATT
>JAJIZL010081655.1:0-13265 GCA_023969395.1 Amblyomma maculatum | reverse complement strand
ATTTATTTATTTATTTATTTATTTATTTATTTATTTATTTATTTATTACAACCTCAAAGGCCCCATTGAAGGGGTATTGTTTCAGGGCATAATATTGCTTCAAGTGATGATTTGAGCAGTAATGGGTCTTTATGGAGCACTACGTCGGCAGGCAAATCATTCCAATCTTTTGCTGTGCGCACGAAAAACGAATATAGATGCGCAGATGTACGGGCTTGCGGAGGATGGGTTGTCTTTTCGTGGTTCGTGTGGCTGGAGGTGCGGTATGCAGGTATGATAACAGATTCGTGCGAAAGATGATAATAGAATTTATGAAATAGAGATAGTCTTGCGATGCTACGCCGGTTAGCTAAATTTGAAAGATGAGCATTGCATTTTAGTTTGGTGACACTTTCATGATACGAATGGGCCGACAAGATGGATCTAGCTGCGCGGTTTCGTATTCTCGCAATACTGACGTCAGTAATCTTAAATCTAAAGCTGGTCTTCAAAGCTTACAAGCTCGCCCGTAAAATATCTAGACTCTGTTTATTTCATACATTTTATCATGCCTTATCATCTAGCACAGCAGTCACCACGCCGATTCACCCGACATCCAGTAGCATCATCCACACCTTGACCGTTTATCCGCCACATGCCCGAGCGACGACGCACCTCAACTCATTTTTTTGTAAGGACAACCGTCGACTGGAACGATCGTCCCGCGGACAGCGTCGTTCATTCTAATCCAAGCCATTTCAATATCGTCATGGAACAATTATTTCTTTTATTCGTAATAATCCTCTCACGCCTAATGTAAAACCCAGCACTCTTGGGGTCGTTGAGGCATTGGAAATAGAAATGTATAATAAAACAACATAACATTTTTGACCTGGGACTATTACCTTTCAATCTAGTTTCCTGAGGTAAAGTTTTTTCGCCCGCCCGAGTACTAGAGGACTTTGGACTTCGCGTTGCTAAAAATGAAACTTACTGGAAGTTTAATTTTTTGAAACATGTTTGGTAGTCGCAACCTTTGTAGAATAAAACGTCCCAAAAACCATCTGATTACCCAGCTATGCAATTTTTAGAAATTCAAAACATGTTATAAATTTTAAAAGAGTGTCATATGTTGGTAAAGGAGTGTGACTGAGGCCACAGAACCGCGGACAGGAATGTCAGTTCGACAGATCCTTATATGTGTTTCCAAATTATCCTTGCCCATCGTTTTGCTAGAATTCATTTTTCCTCATATGGCTTGTCTCAGCATATAGACAGGTAGCAAACTCACCAGCAAGCGCCAGGAAGCCGAAAATACAAGCAGCTGCAAGAATTTGCTTCATGGTGACTGCGGAGAAAATTTACCAGTTTGTTAATCACTGACTGTAGCATTACTAGAATACGCAAACCATATTTGATTTTACATTTTTTTAAAAGGGGAGGAAGGGTAGCGGCATAAGGGCGTATACATGATATAGATACTATCGCGTTAATAGAACAAGTGCAGATCTCACTGTACTTAGCACCACCCATCACATCGAAAAATTGAATTTCTTATCAGTCACAAAAATCAATCACACCGCCATTTTCTGCAATAGGCTTGTTGCCCTCTTTCCCCAAAGTAAATGCACGTTTTAAACACGGCGAGATACCTGCTTTCATGATTATTTTTTAGCGTAAAGTTCCTTTTTAAGCATGAATTAAACGTCAGAAGCCTTTCCTGACACTACTTCACACCATTTAAAAATAAACGCATTCTTGTATTCATTTAGCACTTTTTCATCTTCATCAGAAATGAACGAATAACCAGAAAATGTGCCTGGACGTAACAAATTCTACTTACTGTGCTCAGAATCCTCCCTGAGACGTGATTAGGAGCTTGTGGGAGTAAGTCACGCTCCCACTCCGGTCGCAGGAGAGCTTTTATATGCAACGAACTATTATCGCTAGGCTTTTTTTCGTGCATAAGCTAGCGCTATGATACATGAGCACACGATCAAAAAGGTCACTTGAAGCCAACGGCAGCCAATTGTCAGACAATCGATTACCGCGGCTGGGGTGCGTTCGCAGGCCTAGAGATATGCGCAAAATGTTTGAAATAGCATGCCGTGTAGATTCCTCGTAACCGCGAAAGAAGCATTCATTTCTTCTATGGTTGTGTGTTGACCTCAGTATTGCTACATGACCGCTGATTATGATGTGAGTCATTTGTCACAGCTCAAGCCCTCAGCTTGGATTTCTTCTCGACAGCCCACTGTTGTCTGCCCACGCTGCCACTGTTTTGGTGGGAACTAGAAACAATAAATAATGCCTTAGGTTCTGGTTCATGAATGTAGGAACCGAGCACCTGAAAAGTCGTATGATGGCGTTCAGTATCCGTCTTGACGGGAAAAAATAAAGTACCAACAATCGCAAATTGACGCCCCGAGCGACAATTGCTATGCATCAACTCAAGGTTCCAGTGTAGCCCATTTCATGTTGTTGACAAGTGCAATGGACTAGCTGTCAATAGTCTTTTATTTCCATGTGAAGGTCAAATGCGAGCTATTTCCCCACCCACGTAATAGTGGCGCTGGCTGAATTATTTCTTTATATCACTGATTAGACGTCGATACAATAACGACAGCTTCAGCCACCTCCTTACTTAATGCAATGCACGCAAGGCTTCGTTCCACCATGTTCACATGTACTTTCACGTAAGAAAAATATGTAGGTCAGCTTCAAAAGCTCAGAGCGTGTGTGACATAATAAAACTATTTATGATAACAATGCAAACGATGAGTGCCTCCTCGCAGTTGAAATATCCTTCACTGAGGCTTGTCGGACTAGCTAAACCAATTCCTTGCGTACTTCCGACTGGGCTGCAAGAGACGTGGACGTAGAACGCAAGAACGTAACAGGTTGCGGAAATAGCAGCGAAATAAACTCCTTATTGCTGGCTTTATTATTTATTTACTCTGGATTGGTATACTGCATGTTGCTTACTTTGTCCTAGGTATTTTGCGCTGCATACAGGTACTTAACTCCTCTCATCTTAACAGCTTAAAGCATATGACCAGGCGAGCAATTTCAAGGCCTGTCCGTGACACTTTCTGGGCGATATCGACACGTCACTACATTGCAGGATGGCTTAACGACATCGGTAATGTAACTACGCCTGATGCGACTCAATGATCCTGTGACACACAGGTTCCACTATTTCGTGCTGTATGACCTCCACAATTTCTTTTTCTCATGGTTCCTTCCAGATCTGTTTTATACAATGTATCCTGCGCATTTTGAAAATGGTATACCTTATTACGAAAACGGCCTTTACATTTTTTGTTGTTTGGTTCTAGTCACAGATCAAACGCCGCTTCTTACAACTGAAATATAGTTCAACAATGATTTAGGAATGTGAATTCAGTTAAATCGGGGTAAGGACCACACGATCAGGTCGCTGTCTCGATCTGCGACCCAGATAATGCGAATGATTACACCAGTGACGCATAGAAGAAAGGGGATGAAGGACGGCACGCTCAAGTGAGTTCGAGCACTTGTGTTAAGCAGAGACACCTGCAGTTTTCCCTATCAACATCTGAACCAGCCGTAGAAACACAAAGTAGAATTACTCAGGGACGCGTATAGGGTGACGCTGGGGCTGCCAATAAGAACTGAAACCGTTACTATGATGGCCCTCGACTTAGCAAACACATATGAATAGCACGTGCAAGTACAATTTCTCTCTCACAAGAAGGGGCTACAACGCACTACGACAGATGAGCTCTGCTTCGGAGACTGGGCTATCGTGACAACATATAGGAGATTTCACGGATGACAGACATCCCAGGCGCTTTCCAGTCTACGCTTACATTAGCGCTAATTCTTATGAACATGCATCCTCTCACTCATCAGGGTATGCGCCGAGCCAGGGCACAAGCCCATCACAACCTATCACAAGACCCATCACAACATGACGAACACGGTCTATGTAGATGCGGCAATGTATTCAAACAGAAGAGATTTTTTGGTGGCAGTGATCGAGTCTTCGCCAAAAGAGAAGATTAGCGCCTCTTACAAAGTAGCACCAGGTCTGACGCTGAGGAAGGGACTTTTGCTCTAGCAATCGCTTAGAGCAACAGCTCCTGGTGCTCTCTACTTATTCTGACTGATTCATAAGACGCTTTCCTAGGTTTCACCAACGCCATACAAGGCACAAAAGTGGCTCCGATCTTAAAGGCCGCCTGGGACAGCACTGAAAAACAATACATAATTTAAGCTCCGGATCACGACGGCATTTCCGGGAACACCCAGCCCGTTCTCGTAGTTTGAAGTTGTGCAAACCAACTGAGGTCACTGGGAAAAGAGACCGAGACAGTGATCTGTGCCTACGGAGACATTTTGGCGCAATTCCTGGAGACCAGGAACCGGTATCTCGCGCCTCACAAGGGGCTAAACAAGGAGGAGTCAGTCTCATGGGTACAGATAGAGCAATATGTTATCGAAGTCTTTCGATATGCAACAAGAAACATCCGACCATACACAGGGACACATGTATTTGGTGCGGAGAGAGCCCAAACTAAATCCCACAACATGAGCCTGTCAGAAAATAAATACAGTGTCAATGATCCCTAACGTCACGCTGGAGCAGTGGAAGCTATGTTGCGCTGTCTAGCAGAAAATCCGAAGTTAAGCTTTGGCTAGTTTAACTGGTCCTCGGGGCGGGTCCTCCGGGAAGCAAATGATGCTGGAGTTCTGGAATGAGCACCCAACATCGAGAGCTCTAAATGCATTTAGAGTCATGAAGCTTTTGTGCTTTCTCTTTTTCTCTCTCTGCGTGGCTTTTCAGAATGAGCTCGAGTGTACTCGGCCTTTTCCTCCTCTCTTCAGAAGTTGCATCACATTTCCTGCGACGTTTCGGGGGATATAAGCATTTTATGGTTTTGATAACAAAGAGAGGAAACCTTTAGGACCGCTCTTGTTACTAATGTCATCACGAGCTACGACCTCCGGAACACCAAAAGGGGAATCCCAACAACCACCTTCTCATGTAGCCTGCTACGATTTACCGATGTAACTAATCTCGCCGGTGTCTGGTTTCTTTTGTTGGAGAGTATCTAAATGGTTTAGTCAAACCTGGGAGCACTGAACAACGACATGCTCAACGATAGCGGAGAACGTTGGGCGCATTCTACGGCAAATTCCATGCAAATGTTTATCAGATACGGAGGGCGGCATTGGGGCGAAAATCCTATTATGCTGACATAGGATATCAAGGCCAATGAAATAACCAAACTGTTGGGGAGATATTGACAAGAACATTTTTGGCGGCTTACAATTCGTATTAACGCAGCTTATTGTCGCTGAAAGTTATTCCAGGTAGGAGAAAAAGAATAGTAAGATTTTATTCTATAGCGGTCTACATCCCAATGCGGCTCAGGCTATCAAGCTAAAGGGTCTTCAAATTTAAATATTTATTAATGATATTATAAAAGACGCACTCTCATAATAGGCATATTGTGCTCCAAAAGTCCCATTTATATTTGTACGATGTAATATAAGCCTTTAATGTGTGGTAGGTGAACCAGGAAAGCAGCAGGTAGGGTCATAATTCTATTACGCTTAGCTACCTGTTCCGTCATTAGCCGAACAATGAACTTCCAGGCAGAACAAATGCAAAATTTCGGTTCGCCAGAACAAAAACCGTACGGCCTGTAGGAACAAACGTCTGCAAATAGCTTATGTCTAATATATTATCCGTATTAGATGTGATCTCGGATTATAATCAAAAAATTTAAAAGATTGCTGATTCATACCAGCAGCGATTCAGCACAAACACAAAGAGAAAGAACACACATAATCAAATTCACCAACAAATTAACGGTTCCCGTTGTTATTGTCAGACCGAGCGTTATCTTATACGCGTCCCTGAGTATAGGTTCTACTTTATCTTTCTCCGTTCGGCTCAGGTGTTTATAGAGAGGACTGACGGTTTCTCTACTTACCACAAGCGCTCGAACTCACTTGAGCGTGCCGACCTTCATCTCCTTTCTTCAATTCGTCACTCGTGTAATCTTCGCGTCATCTGGGTCGCAGATCGAGACAGCAACCTGATCGTGCGGTCCGTGCTCTTATTGGACTGAATTCATATTCCTATGTCATTGCTCAGTTGTATGACGCGGCGCTTGAGCTGTGGCTAGAACCAAACAATAAAATTTGGAAAGGCCGTTTTCGTAATAGAGTATATCATTTTCAAAATGCGCAGGATACTTTGTATAAAAGAGATCTGGAAGGAACCGAGAGAAAAAAGAATATCTGAGGTCAGACAGTACGGTCCTATATGTCACAAGATCCCTGAGTCACATCAGTCGTAGTCACATAACCGATGATTTTAGCCACCCTGCGATGTAGTGACGTGTCAATATCGTCCAGATATTGCCACGGCGAGATCCTAAAATTGCTCGTCTGGTCTTATGCTTTACGCTGCTAATATGAGAGGAATTCTGTACCTATATGACGGGCAAAATTTCTAGGATAAAGTAAGCAACACGCAGTATACCTAGCTAGAGAATATAACTAACAAAGCCAGCATGGAGTTTATTTCGTGGTTATTTCCGCAACTTGGTACCTTCTTGAGTCCTACGTGCACGTCTCTTGCAACATAGTCGAAACGACGCAAGGAAATGGTATCGCTAGTCGGACAAGCCTCAGTGAAGGCTGTTTCAACTGCTAGGGGACACTCATCGTTTGACAAGCACGTTCCTGGAAGGAGGATGATGGACCTGCACCCGAATGTTTTGCACAGTGCGTTTCTGTCGAAGAAGTGAGAATAGAGTTTAAACTGATCGTAGGGGAAAGTAGAGAAGGGAAAACCACAAGGTGCTTAGACTAAGCAGCTTTCCCTCGAAAGTTTTCATTCCTGCCATAGTGTTATTATGTCAAACATATGCTCTGCGCCAGTTTAACTAACTTACTGATCTGTGTTACGCGGAAGTATATGTGAAGAAGTTCGAACAAAGGCTTATGTGCATTGTATTAGCTAAGGGAGGTAGCTGAAGCCGCCACTGCGGCGTCGACGTCTAATCCCCAATGGACAAACATAACGTCACCCAGAGCCGCTATTTGTGGGGTATCGGTTGTACGCATTTGGCCTTCTCTTGGAAATACAAGGCTGTTGAGAGCTAGTCTATTTCACTCATCAAAAATATGATATGTGCTCCACTGGAACCTTGTGGGGATTAATAGCAATTATCGCTCGGGGCGTTAGCTTGCGATTATTGGTACATTAGGTTTTTTCGCTGGTGTAAGAGGGATACTGAAAGCCATCTTTCGACGTTTTAGGTGCTCGGTTCCTACATTTAGGAACCGGCACCTAAGGCTTTAATGCCACTGTGCTTGTTGCCACCACAATAGTGGCAGCGCGGGCAGACATCAGTTGGGGGCTGAGAAGAAATCCAAGCTGAGGGCTTCACCTGTGACAAACGACTGCCATCATATTCAGTGGTCACGTAACGATACTGAGGTCAGTGCACGAGCCAGGAACGAATGAGTGCTGCTTGTGTGGTTATGAAGAATGCACACGTCATGTAATTTCAGACATTTATGCCGTATCGCTGGCTTGTGAGGACAGCCAGCGGTGGTTATCGGTTGTTTGATAATTGGCTGCCCTTAACTTCAAGTAACCTTTTTGTTCGCGTGCTCATTTATTATAGCACTAGTTTGTGCAAGAAAAAAGCTTAGCGATAACTATTCGTTTCATATAAAAGCCCATCTGCGATCCGTGGGAGGGTCACTTCCTCCCACGAGCTTCTCATCTAGCTCCAAGGAAGATTCTGTGCTCAGTAAGTATACTTTGCTACATACAGGTATGCCTGCTGGTCTTTTGCCCATTTGTGGTGCAGATGAAAAAGTGCGATGTGACTACAAGAATTCATTTTTGTTACAAATGGTTTGAAGAAGAGTCAGGAAACGGTTGTAACGTTTATTCCTGCTGGAAAGGGAAGTTCACGTTAGCACATGATTGCGAAACCAGATTTCTCGGCGCATTTATAACATGCATTTATTACTGTGGAGAAAGTGGGCAGTAAGGGTATTATAGAAAAAACTGCTGCGATATACTGTGAATTGAAAAACAGTCATTGCGAATATTTGTGACTACTACAGGCATTCAATTTTCTTTTTGGTGGCTAATATTAGGTGTGGCGAGAGTTGTACTTTGGTATTAATTTAATGCAGACTCCATCCCTCCCCCTCCCCCCTGAAATAAAGTACAAACAAAATGTGACTTCCCTATTCTATTCAATTCTATACTCAGTGATTAACTGAATGCTAAATTTTTTCCACAGTCACCATGAAGCAAGTTATTACTGCTACTTGTCTTTTCGGCTTCTTGGCTCTCGCTGGTGAGTTTGCGACCAGTTAGTTTGATTGATTTAAACGCGTCACACGCTGACAAATGAATTTGTGCGAAACAACGGGCAAGTTTAAGTTGTAAACATATATGGCATTCTTTCGAAGAAGCCTTCTTGTTCGCTATTCTGCGGCCTCAGTCACATTATTTATTACCACAGCACCTTCTTTTAAAATTTAGAACATGTATCGAATTTCTGCGACTAGCATTTCCAGGTAAACAGATTTTCGCTGGCACCTTTGTCTCTACAAATGTTCAAATCTACAAGAACAGTTCAAACATAAAATTTCAAGGACGCATCGTTCGTAAGAACGCGAAGTGAAAAGACAGCTAGTACAAGAGCGGATAAAAAAACTGTGATTCGAATTCAGCTAACCATAATAGGTAACAAGAGTTCTACCTCAGAAAAATCTTGTTATATGAAAATGTTGCTCAAACGGAAGGTCTGTGTGGTCGATTAAGGTTCTTTTCGCGCTACAAGGTAGCAATGATTTTCTATAATAACGGCTACTATCGGAGAAAAAGGAGCATTCACGACATAGAGGGAAAGTATAGCATGCAGTCTATTTTGTTCAGCAAGTCGACGCCTTTACTCAGGAGTAATGGTTAACTTAGAGCTAATATTTATCGGAAGGTTAATGTGACCGCATATGTCGCCGAAGTAAGAAAGCAATGATGGCTGATTCACCTTGGTTAGGCAAAATACGAATGCGATGAGTTAGCACACCCGTTTTATCTTCGGTTTCTGCCTTGGGTCGCACGTGCCCATATGATACAGCCTGCTTAGGATACAGCCATAATGAGCAATCTAAGTATTTTTAAAGCACCACTTTAACCGGGTAGTGCAAAAGTGCCTTCATAGCCTAGGAGTAGGATGTCTGACTAGGGTACTAAGGGTATCGGTGGGCTCGGTTACTATGTTACCAGCTGCAGCCCAATCGGCCATGAGTTGAAATACATCACGCTACACTAAGTACCTGAAAGTTGTCACCTGTCGATTATCACTTGTTATAACAATGCTTTTGAGCTGCAATTGGCATCGAACATCTCTTTAGATCTCTATTTAGTTGACACTATCTGTCGTTACTTTTTACAGTCACCAAATTAGGACGCTGTCATGCGGTGATTGAAAACATATATAATTTCAGCGTCGGCGTATGTGGTCCCCGCGCCAGAATCAGCTCTTGACGCGGCCTTTGACAATCAGTTGAAGTCTGAGGCTGTAAATGCAATCCAAGTGGGTGAGATCCTGTGCGACGTAGCTGCGCAACTTTCTGAAGATGAAGACCTGAGTGCTGAGGTAAGCGAGAGTATTATGAGAGATAAGAGTTGGCGGATACAATATTCGGATATAGCCCTTTCCAAGGTATACACGTGAGAACGCTTTTGCTTTTCTGCGGAACCCAGTCATTTTTTGCATTTCAATCGCAGGAAGCCCTGAAAGAACAGCGATTTTTGAACGCCCGCGCCGTTCTTCTTAAACTTCCGATTATTTTCGAAATACTTCGTGGAATGCTAAAGTTCTTTGTGGTATTTTGCGTTGAAGGGACTGCGTTTTAAAAACTCGTTCTTAAACAAGTTTTCCCGCAATTTATATCATCTGAATGGCTTCATAAAATCTCGAATAAGAGCTCCTTTTGAACGTACACGTATACCGAAAATAAATAAAAATGCAAGTTATAGAATACCAATGCAAGATTATACCGAAAATAAAATTAATAACAATGCATTCTGAAGTTTGAATAAGCAAGTTTCTCTCCGCGTGGATTGAACATCTGTAAAGCAGAGACTTCTGCTTGCACGTAAAGTTCGTTATATATTAACAGTGGCAATTCAAGTGGTTGTATGGCACAACTGATAGGCACCTGTCCCCCATTTAGTGGCAGCGATAAAGTCGACGTCAACTGATGGCGTAACTAGTAGGACGAACGAAAAGGATGGAAGCTCAAACATAGAGCAGAGAGGCTCAAACATAGGAGCAGAGAAAATTAGGTGGATGGAAGTTCGGAGGTGTCAAGTTGACGCTGCTATAGCACATGACCAGGTTAATTGGAGGAACGTGGGAGAGGCCTTCGCCCTGCAGTGGGTATAGTCAGGCTGATGATGATGATGCATGAAAATTTATTGATTTTACTCTGGCGGCGGACGATACGGGATGTGAGCGATCATGCGTTCTATACTTATATAAAATAAGAGAAAAACCCTCCATGCGTGTGTGTACAGGCGTTAGTGGCGCTGCTGAAACTAAGGGTGGCGACGGGAAAACGAGGAGGTTTCATATATATCGGAAGTCGTTGACTGCTCAGCAGATTTCTTCTTTATACTAAAATGATTGTGTTTTAAGTTTTCAGCGGCGGTGGGGCAAAGATGTCCTTTTTTTTTCTTTTTTTTAGACCACTTTTTTTATTTGGGAGGTCGTAAAGAAATTCCTTCACAGTTCAGCAGGGGGCATAGATCGCTTTAAATTTGCGAACGAAGCGCTTCTCTGGTAGTAGACATAGAATACATGATTGTGACTGGTATGCGCTCTCGAAAAGGAAAACGTCGATTGGGGTCTCTGTTGGTGATTATTCGCTACACTATGCTGCATTAATCAAACAGGCGAAGCTCTGGCTATTAATTGAATTAAGGCTCTTTCTGGAGACAGCTCAATTGCATAATAAAAATAAAGGCTGCCAATCCAACTGCTTCGCTAGGCCCATGAAGGGAGAACGTTTTTCGATCGCGTATGACCCCTCACCCGTGGTAACATAGTTTACGTGGACGTGGAGGTTGGGAAAGAGCCAGGACGGCTCTTCAAGTCATAGGCAGTTTTCCCCAGGGGAGTATTGTGACTACTCTCATTTAAGTCCAAACATGCTACTTATCCGCCAACGCCACACGAGCGCCAAGAGCAGTTTTGCAGCCATGTGTCTGCTTCGAATTGGATATCAGCTGTTTATGCGTTTCCATCGCGCAGTGATGTCAGGACAACGAGAACTCGAGCAGTCGGAGAGGAGGATAATTTCAACTTTAGCACGCACCTGAGGACAGTGGCGCCTTCTTAAAATGATAACGTAAAATTATATACGAGAGGCTCCCACTTTCTCCTGCGGTATCAAGGGAAAAAAATACAGATGTAAAATAACCAGAATATGAAGAGAATGATGGCTTCGCAATCCTGCTTGCATTTCTGGCATGCTAAAACTTTGGATTAAGCTTCAAGCGCGCTGACGTTCTTAGATCAGATAAGTTGTGTTCTAGCTCTCATTGCACTTTGCTTCGCCTTCGTCGTTATGTTTTCTTTGTATAATTGTTTATTTTGAGTGGAATTATATTCTGTAGAAAAGAAATTGAACCTTAGTTGCGAACTTCGAAGGATCGAAATAGTGTTCTCGGATTCAATACAAGTTATACGCACCAATAATAAGGGTCATATTGCTGTAGAACTACAGGGTGATTTACACGAACATTTACCAAACTACGCCCCACAGGTGTCAAACTAATGTGGATTCCTTGTCATGCTGGAATATCAGGCAGTGACCTATTGCGTCGCCTCGCCCGAGAACATCAGCACCAGGCGCCTGGGATTCCCTGGTCTCAGATAACCACGTGGGACACTAGCCATTACTACAAATAAGAAATCAAACTTCGCCATGACAACATTACAGAAACATCTCACACTTCATGTGCCGGAGATCTTACACAATTCCATGCAAGTACGCATTCTTCGACGTATACACCCAAATGCGCTCCTTACTCCTTCTCGATTTTTTCTGTACTGTATATAACACTCTTCTCTTTGCTAAAATTATTCTTAACTTTTGTGCTAGATTAGAACGCGGTAGTTTCTCCTGCTTAGTTGCAATTCAACACCGTTAATTTAATCACCCTTCTCTCCTAGAATGGCGTTCTTGGCTAACCGCTAACCAGCTGTCGGACCTGTTGACCTCGGTCCGTTGCTCCGTTCCTCCTCCTCACCTTCCTCCTCGTCACAAATATTTCCTGGGCCGAAAAACAAACGCGCATTTCAAAACCGGTCATCCGTGCTCTGCAGAATAAAACAGAAAATAAAATACATGACAGCACGGGAAATAGTGCAAGCGCGCTAAATTTTGTTGTTTTTGTAAAGTTGTTTGTTGTGCCTCTGCCTTTTGGCGCCTATTACTGCGACTAGCATAGCACGGTTGGTTGTTAGTAGTTTATTGATTCATGAGTACGTAAATATATGACTCATATTTTGTTTGCCCTTCAGGAGTTTTGCCTCTTAGGTTTCATATCGGGGTACCTTTCAGCGGAAATAGCACTAAAGCCCTGAAAAGAAATATAATGTTTTACTTTAGCTCGAACACCAGATAACACTCATCTGCAGATTACGAACTACATCGAGTGGCAGTTGTCAATTTTCCGGTTGCAATGTGTCGTAGCTCCGGACCTAGCATCTCTCTTTAAAACTTTTTAAAATGTGCTGAAAACATACCACAGTGTATCGGTGATTGTTCGAAAATACTCTTAAATGACGGCGGGCCTGCACGCATTCTCAGTAGCTCGATCAGACGGCGTCTAGTTCGTCCTTGAACCAAGAGAATTTTGTAACATTTCATTACTTGTGCTTCAAAAGGCCACCTTTCGCATGACTGACAGGACACTTGACCAATAACTTTCATACATTTGATACGTTTATTCGCTACAAAGCGGGACTTGAATTTGCGATGCCTAGTCTGCGTATCACTGAAATATGCGAGGACGCATCCTTACGTTTGGTTTTTTTTGGGAGGGAGCTTAACACCCCAAAGCGACTCTGGCTATGGGAGAAGCTGCAGAGGAGGGCACCGCAAATTTCAACAACCTAGGGTTCTTTAATGTGCACTGACAACGCACAGCACACGGGCGCTTTGCCTTTCGCCACCACCGAAAA
>JAJIZL010081648.1:13266-25041 GCA_023969395.1 Amblyomma maculatum | reverse complement strand
CTTAGCTCCTGGTTTTCTCCACGTCGACTGCACTTTGCTTTTCATTTTAGGCACCCGTTTCCTTCACAACCTGCGCGACTGGAGGAGTTTACTTGCTTGGCCGAGGTGAGATGAAATACATAATATGCCTCCTACACCTTCTCCTGGGACGTTTTGAGAAGTGCCAAATTTACCTTAGTTTTGTCTCTAGGGCAGAAATAACAGCAACATGGAATTCTAACTCACAACTACAACAGATTTTCGAGTCACCAAGACAGATTATACCGCTCAAAAACAAGATTTTTGTAACCCCGTAGGTAACAAGTCATGTGGCGCCACACCCTCAGCCAATTGTAGGCAAACCGAAAGACATAAAATACTACTGTATGATATAGTGTGGTAGATGCGTTTGTAGCTTCGAACCTAGGTAACCTAGGGGCGATTGGTACACACACAGTTATCGGGTATAAGCTTGTTTTAGTAGGAGGTACAGTCTTTTATAGCCTTTCTTTTCCTTCATGCGCAGCGATTGATCGTTCTCAACCCTGATTAGGATTTTTTCACTTAAATGCATTGTACAAATAGCCCTTATTCTACTCCTTTTGCTTGTCAGAAGGTTCTTAAACCATCTACTGTCATCTAGTTTGGAGTGGGTGAAGGCCAGGATATTTTCTAGAAGGTGGTGACAGCAGAGCATATATTTACAGCGGAACATATATGCAGAGCATAAACTTGGAAGCAGAAATGAATGTACAAAAGTGATTTTTGCTATTTTACTCATTTCCTTAATTCATCAGAGCCTAACTAGAACCGCATTACATGACTATAGCGCATAGTGGCCCAGCTCAGACTAGACTGGACTCATTTCAATCACATAAGGTTTTACACACTCAAACGATAAAGATACGGTAGGTCAATCAGCCAGCCCCACACCAAATGTCCAATGAAGAAATATTGTGCTAGATGGGCACATCCCAGTGGGTTGGCGTCAGCCTCATAACCCAACACCCTGAAATCAATATAAAATACATCAAATAAAGAAAACGGAAACACTTTCTTCGGTAAGGGTATCGAATCCTCTCCCTCGCTAGGCTGTCTTCCCTCTGGCCTCAAGCACCCCGCCGCCCCATCCATACTTACGCTGCTGGTTAAACCCTTTCCACAAATGCACTTCTATGCGCCACCCATGTTTGACTCCTAAGAGCAACAACATGCAAAGGGAAATACCACACAGCCGCTATAGATCTCCCTGTTTGCAAACAAACAACGCCATCGAGGTGGTGCAGTAATCGTCTGCAATCCCACGGTAGGCAAAAAGCACAGGAGCATCCCTGTGGCCAAGCTTGTCAAGAGCATGTTATTGCGATGTGCAGGTACCTTTTTGACAGAAGAAATAACCAATTGCTCGGGGAATAAATTTAACCCGACAAAACGTCGATTCGGGTTCTTTTTTAGAGGGAAAGGGCAAAACGGAGAGGAAGAGAGCAAAGTATTACACACTCTTTTCCCGTTCAAAACTCGCTCTTGCTCTCGAATAATCGACTCGATCCGCTTTCCGTTGAGTTCATGTGAGGAAAAAAGCAATACATGGAAAACCTCCTCACACACGGTGTGCAGCGTCAGATCCCGCGCGCCGAATAAGACTGGTTCAAGGCACACAAGCGAAGCAATGCTGCCCGAAGAGAAAAATGATCAAGTTGTTATTTGTTCGATATTTTCGCACAAAAATAGCCGCGCAACGCGTCGAAAGTGAGAAAACTTTGTATGCTTGCAACTACTTTCAGTAGAGAGCGCAGGGAGTGACTTTGTTCGCTCGTAAACAGCGCGCGCAAAACACGTATGTACGAATTATTTTGCTCTAAACATCATTGCACCTTCGGATGACTCTTCACACCGAGCAGCAGAGCTTTGTCGGCAAGCGCGAAGCCCCTCGATAGCCTCCAGCAGTCTTTAGCTAAGTATGGCAACAGTAGCAAGGGCACTGCGACTTTGCGCCGCCCCGATTTGATTATCCTTGAGTTACACGTCGAAATCACCATGCTGGGCTTTGTTGTATCTGCTTTGTTCTTGGGCGGCCGTCGACGTTAGTGTTCACAATTTCATCACAGGTATTCTAGGTTTAGCCTGCATTACAATGCAAGTTCATGGTGTAGGTGAGCCATTCATGAAAGTACTGGAAGATACCCATATTGGCTGCACAGCAACCGTAGTTCTGCACAAAGATAGTCGTAAAATTCCTAATAAAAAAGCTTTTAGGCAAGGAGACATGATCTGCCCAGTGCTTTTTACAGCTTGCTTAGATAGTGTATTCAAAGGCATGAAATGGGAGCAGTCAAGAATCAAGACCGAAGGAGAATATCTCAGTAATCTGCGATTCGCTGTTGACATTGCATTATTAAGTAACTCCGGGGCTGATTGCAACTGATGAATATTGATTAGACGGGAGACACAGAAAGGTAAGCCTACAATTTAATATTCTGAAAACTAAGGCAATCATGAACAGCCTGAGAAAGAAAAATCAGTTTCAAATAAGTATCATAGCACTTGATGGTTGTCGGCAATTATGTTTATTTATTTTATTGCCTTAAAGGCCCCTTTACTTAGGATAGAGAGTGACGCAGATGCGGACCATGAAAAGGCGATAACTAGGAGAATAAGAATGGGAGGGAACGCATTTCGTAGGCACTCAAACATTATGACTAGCCGCGTACCAATATCACTGAAGAAGAATGTGTATAACAGTTGCACACTACCGGTATTCGCCTGTGGGGCTGAAATATGGAGGTTACGAATAGTACAGGAGGTTACGGAGTACGGGTAAGATGCAACTGTTATATACTTACCTCTTGAGCGATACCGGTAAGCTGTCAGTCAGAATCGGCGAGTGCTTGAAAAATGCGCTTCCGTAGTTCCGTAGTTAGGGCGCTTCCGTAGTTAGGGCCACCCAGTTCAGTACTGGCCATCGGGACCGCGTTTCAATGTAAGAAAACTCAGAACATGTCAGTATGTCATGCAGTACGTATATAGCTGCTGTAAATTTCATTTTTGCTTGACTCTGCATTACTCGATGATCATAAAACTGCTGCAACCTATTAATATGTTTTTTGTATAATAAATAAGTGAACTCTATAAGCTTCATTTCAGGCTCTTCATATAATTCCGATATTATAAACAGAACTTCCCTGCTCTTCTTTTCTTAAATATCGATTTTGCCACAGCACGGGGCACCAAATTGCCTGGAATGATGCTACAATCTTAGCTAAAGAAAACAATCTGACAACGCGGCTGGTGCTTGAGTCGTCTTTCATCCAGACGACAACCGGAGTCATGAATCGCACAACAGGAAACATGCCATTAATCTATTCACAATCATTAAGTCACCAGCTTCGCCTTTAAATTTCCATTCCCTCGCCTTCTCAGCCTCATTGTGATCAAGGAACCCGTAGGGGTTCAGAAACGTCTTCTTTTTTGATGTTGACTTGGTCAGTGACTGACTCTTTTTACTCAACTACCATGCCTGACCAGACGAACCTTCGTCGAACCCTTGACTACTAGCTCTTCTTCTCTCTCTCGGCCAGTCGTTCCCAGCAGCACTCGCACCCCGCACGTGCGCACAGCCTCCTCGCCGCCGGCCCAGGCCCCTCCTTCTCCTCAGCGGGGTGCCACGCCGACCCTTGTTTCCAATCGCGCGTTCCCCGGTCGTTCCGGGAAAGTGGACCATGCCGTCTTCGATTTGTAACTTGAAACCTAGGAACGCGCTGACTTTTGCTGGCTGCTCTTTCGGGAGCAAGAGCTCGGCATTTCTTCTCTGCTTAGTGCTCAGATTAATGGCCCTTTTTCGTTTCTGAAGTCGAGCGATGGGATTGTCGGTTCTTCTTTATATTTTCTTTACACTGTTATTAACTGGTACTATCTATCACTAAGGAGTGCTTTTAGTTATTAATGTCTGTTTAGTGCCCGTTGCTATCTATCGCTATTTAGTTCCTACCTGCCGCTATCGCTATTTCTCTTACCACATTTCATGCGCGAACACAACCAGCGAAACCATTCGACAGACATATCCGCCTAACACGATCGTCCCCATAAGCCTAAAACGCTTGCGCCCTAAATTGTATCCACAATGTGAGCAGGAAGAATATTTGAGAGTCTAAGTTCATCATACTGGTCCGCATTGCTGAAATTGGTGAGGCATCCTAATGTAGGACCCCCGGAGTATGTTTCCTAAAACCGGAAAGCGTGAACGAACAGAAGGCAGAACTTTCTTTTCAAACGCCATTTGACATTCTTCCATTCCTAAAAACAAGGCAAAAACAGGAAGGGCAGGTGCTGAGTTGTGATGCTTTATGGGAAGCTGAAACGTTTTTAGCCAAAAATGATTTTTGTGGCGCTTATGTTATTGTCCGCTTAACAAGACTGCCATAAATAAAAGTGGCACAAATGAACGCAAAAGCAGTTTTTGCAAGAAAAAGAGCACCATCGGGTCCACCTCCAACCAAACCTAACTGCTGTCCATAACTTCCCTTCCCGGGTCCATCATGACGTCCTTCTCAGTATGCCAGGACGGCGCCGGCGGCGTTGCTGCGCGCACGTTCCTTCAGGTGACTTGACAGCTGGATTTAAAATGGTATTGATTGTTGGGCTCTACACCGCTGCAATGTGGACAGTTGGCGCCAAACTGACTGCATTATGGGAAAAGCGGCTGGTTGCTGCAGGACCGAGTGTGTTCGTGTGTTTACTCGGCAGCTCCGGTTCGGAGAAGTGTTCCGGTCTTGCACACGTGTTCCCGGCGACGGTCCGTTGCCCCTTTCTTTGAGCTCCAGACGCCACCTGCGCACCCCGCTTCCGGTCCGGAAGAAGCCGGCGTCCAGGTTGCGGTTCCGCACCCGCCGCTGCCCGCTTCGGTAAGGCGACACTGTTTGCGGACCTCTGCCTTGGAAAACAGGCCCATAAATCGACAGTCGGCGCAGAAACCTCGCAGAAGACCCTCAAGATCACGCAAGGTGACAGCGGGCTGACAGCGCTCGAGCATACGTCCCCTTCGTCGGCATAGAAGAATTCTCATTCCAAGGAGGGATGTTACATCAATCGACCAGCATCGTGGCGGGAGGACCAGCGAGAGTGTTAAGGCATCGCCTTATTGTGGGTCTGCTTTCGCCAATTAACGTCATTGCTTAATTAGGAAGCAGCAACATTCCACTCGAAATTCGCAAGCCATAAACTGGACCACGTGAAATTCCTCAATCACAATGATCCTCGATCTTGATCCTGATTCGGAAACATCTAAATTCTGTCTATCTCGGTTAACTTTGGTGAACTGGCTGTATCTTATTCTGCACTTCGTTGGGAAATCGAGATACATCGGAGACCATCACGAAGTACGAACCACCAACATCCAACTGGTGCAGTTAAGCAGCATTCTCCAACGATTGACGAATAAGAGCAGCAGCGGTGGACACCGGAGGAGAGCGATGGCGTGGATGGCGGAGCCGAGAACGCCGCTGTGGAGACATCGGCCTACCAAAGTGAGTCTCTCCAGACCTGTGATAGAAGAGAGCATCGCGGAGCGACTCTTCAGAAGTCAGGCGAGTGCCTCTTTGTTTCTTGTCAGGTGCGGTTGATGATGATGCTATACGACTTGTGACACAGTGAAGTGAACACCACAGATGCGGTGTCGGAGGCACGTGGATTGCTTTCTACGTTGACAGCCAAAGATAGAAAGGAGTATGAGAAAATGAAGCAAAGCATTTTAGAAGAGTTGAGGTCGTCAGCAGCGGAATATAGAAGGTTGTTTGCAGGGTCGACCAAAGCTTCAAATGAAACATAGGGCCAATGCGCAATCCAGCTGGGAAACTATTTTGAATATTATACAAAAACCTCGAAATCTACCACTTGTGCAGCACTAAAGCAATTAATGGTCGCAGACAGGTTGAAGGAACGTTTAGCTGCCGAGCCAAGGGATCATGTAGTTGTCAATGAGAGGGAGAAATTACTTCCCCAAAGTGAAGTGGCGGAGAGTAGCGACGAAAGTGTGAGATGCAAACCAGGGTCGGCAGCTCGTTCGGGAGGCTACCCAAAGAAGCAGAGTGATATCGAGAAAGAGCAGGCTGGTGCAGGACTTCATCAAGAAGAGACTTCGTTCGTTATGAGAAGAAAAGGACTATGCTTTCAATGCAAAGCAAGAAATAACTTCTCTGGGGATTGCCCACTGAAAAGGGCTGGCCATAAACCTGGCCATCGAGGCCAAGAAAAGCCAGGCGATCATGCCATTGTAGCTAAGGTGACTACTCATTTGGAAGGAGTAACGAATTGAACGAGATTGATATGCATGAAACAAAGAAGGCATGTGTTAGTTGCCACACAATAGTAACGTTGAAAAGTTCGGACCAAAGAATTTGTGCTGCTGTTGATTCAGGCGCGGAGGTGACTGTTATCAGGCGGACACTGGGCCCGAAATATGAGCTAGCTGGTTCCCAAATCAAGCTGAGGGGAGCATTTGGTGAGGAAGTAAGCTCTAAGCTAGCGTATGTGCCCCTCACAGCAACAGAAGTTGCGCAGTTTGTCTAGTTTGGCGGTTAACAAACAGCTTTGCTATGTGCGATGACAGACAGACTGTTGACCGGAATAGATGGGCCTATAACTCCTGCAGACTACAAATAATTTCTCGAAAAAAAAAGCCAGTGATAAGCGAGGTTATTTCCTAAGTAGAGGCAGTGTGCGATGAAAGTGTTAAGACAGAACATAAAAATGAGCAGATGTGTGTGTCCTTGGCGGTCACGGGAAAGAGTGGAGAATCCGACAAAAAGCAGAGCGCGCGCAAACTTTCCGTCAGGCACAAGATAACGACTCGTCGCTGTAGAAGGCTTGTAAGCCGGCTCGAGCTGGCACACACAGAACGATGATTCATGATGAGCTGGTGTATCACCAGGAGCATGTAGCGGGAAATAATTGTACAGAGTTGGTACTGTTGTTACATAAACGAACGGGGATACTAACAAGGTTACAAGATTCGCCTTGGTCAGGTCATTTGGGAAAACAGAAGACCTTGCAGCAGATAAAAATCTCCTTTTATTGGCCAAACATGGGCCGGGGTGTCAAGGAGTATTGCCAGTCGTGCCACGAGTGCCAAATCAGGGCCCCCATGAATACTAAGGACCGTGTGCCTTTAACAGCGTTGGCCAGTCCTAGTGCACCCTCCCAGGTGGTATACATGGCTTGCATGGGCCCACGTGACCCGCTAACAGCAAGGGGACATCGTTACGCACTGTGTGCGGTCGATTTGCACACTAGATGACCAGAGGTTGTTTATTCGAGGTCCTTGACGGCAAAGGCTACCTGTGATGTGCCAGGGGTGCCAATGAACATATGCTCCGATAAAGGCACACATTTTAATTCGAAACTGAAGCCGTTGATGCTGCAGCAAATTGTAGCGACTCCCAGATTCTCACCCCTGATCGCCCATAATGTAATGGGCTTGCAGAGAGATGGAACGGCACCTTTAAAAAGATGCTATTTCACGTTGTAAGTGCGCACGGGAGGAAGTGGGATCGAATGGGTGCATTCCTGCTTTGGGCCTATCGAAACGTGCCGCATGCCATCACGGCAAAATAACCGTTCGAACTTATGTACGAAAGGATGCCGATCGGACCTCTTGCTATATTGCAAAAGACGTGATCAGGCGACTGGACCATACCGGACTCCGTGGGTGTGTCAGCAGTAGACTATCTCGAGAAATTGCGAAGTGGTCTTGAGGAAGCCAGTAGGGAAGCAGGCAAGAAACGACCTCACACAGCAGGCGTACTTGGGTGGAAGGGGGGGGGGGGGTATAACTTGAGGACAACCGACAAACAGTTTGCATCATGTGATCAGGTCATTTGATTGGAAAACAAGGGACACTGAAAGTAATGGCACACTGGAGTGGGACAGCTATAATTTTTGCAAAAGTGCGGCCATATAGTTATACGATCGAGCTAAGTGACGGCACACGCCGATCTGCGCACACAAATAAACTCAGGTCATACAATGTAAGGATCAGTGCAACAGGCATAGTATTTGATGACGACGCAGACTTTCGGAGAACGGAGTCGGAGAACTTCCGTTTGGTTAGACGCAGCAATAGCAGTTGAGAAGCTGGAGTCGGAAACGCTCTGTCAGTTAGGTCTCGCTCAGCGGAACGAGTTGAAGTTGAAGTTGAAAGTTTATTTTCGAATAAAAAAACAAGGTACAAAAATATACAGCGAGAGGTCCCATGGTACAAGACTGCAGGTGTGACCTTCCATGGTAATAGATTTCGATAGGCAACATAAAGAATAATAATATTGTAAGAAAATGTATGAAGCAACACTTAAAATAAATAACGAAATACATAGCAAAGAGTGCATTGCCGACAAATTTAAATACAAAAATAGAATACGGAAAAAAGTACAAAAACACGAATTCCTCGACACAAAAGATAAAGAAATCACAAATTAAGAAGAATTTTTTTAATTTCAAGTTGAACAAAGAAAGTGTATTAGTTTGCTTAATGTCGAAATTCAAAGAATTCCAAAATGATATGGACGAAAATTGAAGGCCTTGTTTCCCGTAGTTTGTACTGACCTTAGGTAGTAGAAAATAATTACGTAGAGCGAACCCTGTAACACTGTTGTTTTTTATCGTGCCGTGAGGAAAAATACTAATCTTAAAGATTAGAATATCGATATTATTACCGGACTTGATTACCGGAATAGAATACCGGAATTGATCAGTAAGCACCGTGAGGCGTTCAGTGACAAACCTGGCCTCTGCAACGTAGTAGTGCACAAGATCAAGTTGAAAGAGGAGGCACAGCTGAAGAGTGCACACCCTTACAAGGCGCCCAAGTCACTAAGAAAAGAAGTTAACAGACAGGTGAGAGAGTTGTGGAGTTTGGTCTACCCGGTAAAATGCTCACACGCACATCCCGTAGTGTGCACCACAAAAAAATATGGAAGCGCCAGGTTATGTTGCGACTATCGCAGACTGAATAAAGCAACGGAAAAGGATGCATTTCCTATGAATCTGCCAGGTAAGCTAAATTAATAAGTAGCGCAAGCGAAGTACATTACCGTGCTGGATATGCTAAGAGGATACTGCAGATTCCGTTGAATGAAAAGGCCCAGGCTTACACAGCGTTCGTCTTCCGAGTTGAGCATGAGAAGCTATGCTATTTGGACTATAAAGCTCGGCAGCGCTTGTTTGCGTGTTTCTTCCCCTGTCTGCGTCTTTCGCGCTGTACATAATGTTGATTAATGAAGCACATATCAGCGGATAATAGACAAGATCCTGGCACCACATCGAGGGTACGCATGTGCATATATATATATATATATATATATATATACTGTGTGCATCTTCTCGCATACTTGGGAAGAGCACCTAGAACAGCTCGAAAAGGTATTAGCCTCGCTAACGGCGGCATGGTTTACAGCAAATGCAAATATGTGTCCTTTCGTTCAAAAGGAGGTGCAGTTTCTGGTACACATTGTGGGGTCAGGAAAACATGGCGCAGTCCCAGAAAAGCTGAACGTGATAAAGGAAATTCCTCCACCGCAGACAAAAAGGCAGCTGTGCAGCTTTTTGGGGCTAGCCAACTATTATCGGCATTATGTACCTGATTATTCAAAGGTGGTGCTGCCGCTGACGAACCTGACCTGACAGGAAAACGCGTTCTTCAGATAATAGAATGGAAAAGGGACGCCGAGGACGCTTTTCTAAAGGTGAAAGAATGCTTGCCAAAGGCCGCAACCTTTATCGGCCCCGGATCTCATCAGAGAGTTCATTCTTGCCACTGATGCTTCAGATTATGCCGTCGGCGCATTTCTGGTACAGTTCGATGACAAGAGAAAATAGCGACCTATTTTTTTCTGAGCAAGAATCTAAGCCCGGCCCAGACGCGATGAGCTACTATCGATAAAGAGGCCTACGCCATCGATAAAGAGGCCTATGCCATATTCGCTGCGAAAATCAGGGTTATTACAGTTCACATTCCCTTCAAAGTTCGTACCCTGACCACGCCGCTAAGCGCGAAGCTAACGAAGTGGGGTCTGGCTCTCTAGAATAATGAAATTGTATTCGAGAACAAAAATGGATTTCTGAACGCAAACGCCAACGCTATGTCGCGTGTCGTCACCAACGACGGAATCGGGTAAGCTTAGCCGTCTGTTTTCGCGACCTGCGTTCGCGGTAGGTATGGCAGTCTTGGTGGCTGTGTCGGTGAGAAGCCGAGGTGTATTGTCGATGTACGAAGAGGTGGCAATGTGTCGACCTCTTGTACTTTGTTTTGTACAGCAAGCTTGAAGACTGTGCAGCACAGTCTGGTGGGAAGTGTTGGGCTCGACTTTTCTGGAATTCGGACAGTTGGCGCCGAACGGCTGCATTATGGGAAGAGAGGCTGGGTGCTGCAGGACAGGGTGTGTGTGCGTGTTTACTCGCCTGCATCCCGTTTGGAGAAGTGCTTCGGTCGCGCACACGTGTTCCCGGCGACGACCCATTCCCTCTTCCTTTGAAGTCCAGATGCCACCTGCGCACCCCGCTGCAGACCGGAAGTGGCCGGTGCCCCCTTTGCGGTCGCGCAACCGCCGCCGCCCACTTCGGTCAGGCGACACTACCTTGCCTTGAAAAACGGCGGCTGCGTAAAAAGAAGTGAGGCGACAGGACCGGGGTGCCGGAGGCCCATAAATCTACAGTCGGCGGACCCACGGCCGTTTGGACGCTACAGTTCACGCAAAGCTGACAACGGGCTGACAGCGGATGAGCGTACATCGTCTTCGTAGGCTCCGAAGGATTCCCAGTCCAGGGAGGGATGTTGCTTCAATCGGCCATCCTCGTGGAGAGATGACCGGCGAGAGTGTCCAGGCACCGCCTCCTCGTAGGGGGGTTTCGTCAACGAATGTGATTGGTTGATTATACAACAGCAAAATTGCCCCTCGACATTCGGAAGCCTTAAAACTGGCCTCGTGAACTTCCTCAATCATCTTGATCCTCGATCTTGATCCTGAGTTGGAAATATATAAATAAATTTTGCCTATCACGTCTAACTTCGGTGAACCGGCTACATGTTATTCTCCACTTCGTTGGAGCACCGAGAACCTTCGGAGACTATCTCGAAGTACGATCCATCAACATCCTAACTTTGATTATTCGAACAATGTATAGAAACTTGGGTCGGTGCCGTACGCATTCGAACAACCAGCGTTCCAAAACTTTTGTTGTGGAATAACTCCGATTGACCATAGTTGAATTGCGATAGCTACGGCGAAAGCTTTTTTCGCCTGTGTAATTGTAGTTAAACATGCTGCATTATTTCCCTATCATGCAATATCAGTGTAAGGTGCTACATTATTGGGGACACGTAAGCTCATTCTTTAGGAGTACGACGCGAGAGCGTAAGCTACCATCACGCATATAAATGAGAAGGGTTCAATGCTGCTGAACCGAATATGGACGAAAGCATTAGATGCCAATGACCGAGCGTTCTTCTTCATCGTTTTCTTCTTGTCTTCTACGCGGCTGTTCAAGGTCAAGCGTTGCCCTTGCCGGGACGGCGTGACGGGCAGAAACCTGGCGCAGTATTGCTATCGCAATAAACAACAGGGCTACAGTTAAATATCAGGTTCTTTTTTCTTCTTCTTTTCTTCAAATTTCTCTCATCTCCCGAATAACCTGGACCGGAATTCACTCTAATTGCAGAATACAGAATTTATTTACAATATATACACATTGCAGCACAACTTCACTTCAGTCAGGGTGCGGCCTCTCGTCACGGCACCCGAAACGAGT
>JAJIZL010081648.1:0-13256 GCA_023969395.1 Amblyomma maculatum | reverse complement strand
CTTCCTCCCAAGTTCGGGTCTTTCACAGGGAGGCGTCATCCACGGCCACTTCGCTTGCACACACGCAGGCACATACGCACAAACGCCAACACACATACGTCGCAGTCATTGCATTCGTTCGTTCTTTCTGCCCAAGATCAGGGCCCGCGCACTTGACAGCTACGAAAGACGCCCTCGAGCACGTCGACAGCCAAAGCGAACACAGACCTTTTGCCTGAGTCGGAAATCGGCTCCCGAGGGCGAAAAGCGGACGAGCTGGCCCGCTTTAACAACAATCCTCTGCGCACTAAATCACGTTTCTGTAGCAACAAATGGAATAAGCACTGTATTGGGAGCAATCCTAGTCCATAGCGCATTAACCTAAGAGTATCGTCCAACGGCGCAATGACCGACGAACACCGCATTTCAGCCCGTGCCATGCTTTCAGCTTAGTTGAATGGTGCGCTGTTCAACATGGCAGATCTCATGGTAGTGAAACTTGCATAGAGCCCCATGGGGACCGACTGAGTGAAGCACGAGTTTCTTCGCACCTGCCTCGCTGCCCTGAGAACAGTTTAAGTATTATTTCTACATAAACCAACAAAAAAACATGACGTCATAGTGATGTATGCTTACCGCGGCTGTCGAATCTTTTTTCTTGTAGACTACGTAAGACAAGGCCAACAACGACGACGACTCAACGATGCTCGGCCTAGTCGGCAAACAAATCAACCCGTAACAGTTGATGCACAATTGAATTAGACTGGAAATTTTACTGCCAAATTAAGCCAACACTTGACAATGAACAAGGTCTATGATTGTTGACTAGTCCAAGCATTGTTCCGTCTCCCTCGTCGTTGGCCTTGGCTTTCAGTGCGAGTTATGTAAACGCATGCAGCTTTACACTTTTACTTACATCCACCTTCATTATTCACGCATGCACTGGCTTGACGAGTGAAAAACACGCTCTAGTGCTGTCACAACGCGAAATACACTAACGCAGAGTGGAGTATCGGAGAATCAAGAGAAGAGTAATGTCACCTCTCGGTCGTGATCAAGCAGCAACATGGTGCAGTAAATGGAACAGAATGCTTTAAGATAAGATGCAATATACTGCTCCAATAATAGCCCAAACTAGTATGTTGCAGCCGCAGTATGGCAAAACGTGAAGCTGAAAAAGGCACATAATAAAGGCACGCACTGTTGCACACATATTTTTTCGTGTGTGTAGTTATTTACAAGATACATTGGTGGAAAGCTATATAACCCCCCCCCCCCCCCCGCCATACACTTCTGAAGACATACAAATGAAGGAGAGTCCGCATGGAAACGAACGTGTAGGTTTCTCCACAATAATTAATGACAGCCCTCTGTACAAATGCACTATTATATGAGAGTGTACTATATTTGGTGCAATGGATTCAGTAAACTCGGTTTAAACAGTGACATCTATACCGAGCCAGTTACACGGTGAGCCACATGAGCACATCATTCAAAAAAATTAAAAGAATACAGCTACAGAACATAGGCCTTCAAAAATTCCTGTTTTCCGAAACTGTCCTCCAGAAGAACGCTCTGCCTTCTGAACCTGTCAGCCTTTGTACTTGTGTGCTACCTTCGCATAAGCAGCCGGGTTAAAAATTCCGCCTTTCTTTATCTCACAAAGCCATGAAGCCTAACTCATGTGAAGAAGAAAAATTTCATCATATTGAACATCGCTGCACAATGCCAAGAATTTTGTAACATTTGATCAAGGATGGACCAAATGGCTTGACCGAGATTGTCTAGGGATACAATTATCCCAATAAAAGCATTATAAATGCACTCATACGAACAAAAAAGCAAGAAGCGGTTCCCATGACGTTCCAATGTCTCTAATATTTATCTGTAGTGCTTCTTCGAAGATTCCACCCTTGCATGCCAACGTATTCTACAAGGTCCTCAAACCTCTAGAACGTTGTGTCGTGGGACTTTTTTGCATGTACATCTCATCATCAATATTATGCATATACGCCGGGATGCCGAAACAGAGCTATTTGAAGTATTTAGAGAACAACCTATATTCAAGGCAACACACCTTCAACCAGACTTGCAGTGTTCGAACTTCTCTTTGGATGAGAAACTGTAAATTGTCTATAGTCCATTAGGGACGAAAGTGAAGGTCCAGGACCAGTGCTCTGTTGTGGCTGTTGCAAAGGCAGCCACAGTCTTCAACATTGTTGAGCTTGAGCTGAGGTTCAAACAGTGCAGCAAATGATGACGATACATATGTGTCTATATCACTGACTACTTCGGCCACGGCCCCTGGGGACGGCGGTGTGGGGACTGCTGAAGTTCCTGGTTTCGCTCTCGAAGCAGCTGGTACTTTCTTCCGAGACTGGAGATGTTCCTGGTGGCAGAACGGCGGCTCATGCAGAAAGCTGTAAGAGCCATTACAAACAATTGATAGGAATGCGTGCCACACTGCTTAGCATCTGAGGTCAAAACCAAGCAGACAGTCATTGACCGGACTGTTGTCATTACAGGTATATCTAATCAATGGTAAGCAATAATCAAGCCGGTAAAATCACCTCTGTAAGCTCGTGAATAAAAGGAAATTGGACATTTAAAGAAACAGTCGTTAACACGTCTATTCAGGTTCAATGTCAACAATTTGTTTACGACTGTTGTGCTGAGTTTAGAGCTCTATGCTAGCACTATATGAAGTGCTATAACCTGCCAAAGGAGCAAGTGTAACCTAATAGTGTATTATAAAACATAATGGAAACGAGAACTGAGGAGCGCCAACGAGGAATTCGCAGCATGCTTCTGGGTTCGAAGAGGCGCAGTACGTCACCGCCGTCTCGGTAGCGTTATTTGTCAACAAACCTTCTTCTAATCATATTTTATAATGCCATCGCGTATATTACCTTGAAGTATCGTTCGCGTACCAACACGTCAGTAACAGCTCCTTGAGAAAGACATGAAGCAAGTGCTGGTTAATGCGACACAGTAACCAAAATTATCAGCAAAGCTAACTGGGGGAAGGTGGTGCAGAATGGCACGCGCGCCAAGAAAGAAATTTAAATTCTCGTTTGCTCCCTTTCTGAGCTCAAATTCCAATTCTACGTATTCAGACGCCGTTCGAGCTGTGCATGCCGCCACTTGCCGTGAACGTCTCATTCCGGAGAAGCTCTGACGCT
The DNA here is from genome assembly GCA_023969395.1 of Amblyomma maculatum. NCBI lineage: Eukaryota > Metazoa > Arthropoda > Arachnida > Ixodida > Ixodidae > Amblyomma > Amblyomma maculatum. Next base: position 10,095 of record JAJIZL010081648.1, on the reverse strand, counting down.
GCACAGTCCGAGCAGCTTTGCACGACACAGGCTTTACCTCAACCAACACAACGACGTGCGCCTACGCCTGACGTATTAGAAACTACTTTCATGTGCGCCGCTCGCAAATGGCAAGACAAATATGGGACGATACGCTGCCTTCCTTTGTGTGTATATACGACGGGGAGGCCGCTAAACAACCATCTTCCCGCACACAAGCACATCGCATTCAGAAAGGTTACACCGAGTTCTCAAGAGCAAAAAGGCCGCTTAAGTATAAGGTTAACTATATTAACTGCACAAAACTATACAGCGCTCTTTTAAGAAATCAAAATGCTGAACGCCATTAACATAAGAACGTTGAAAAGTAATTTTATTTTTGTTTTTATTCAGTAGTTACATTATTTACAAGTCATTGTAAAGATGTCCTTCCAAGCTATGGATGTCACTGAAAATAGGTTTATGCTTCGTTATGTTCTAACTAACGCGATCACGAGGGTTACCTTGCGCTCAACGCAATGCTGAAAATGGTCCGGCGTCAGCCGTGTTATCAAATCAGTCAACTTCACAGCGAATGTAGCGCCAGATGAAGCGAGCTTACTGGAACTGTTCCAGCGCGAACGCGGTGGACGGGGGCTATGGCCCAGCGCACTCCCTGTTCATCGCTAGAAGTATGTTATTTCGCATCGGCGGCAAAACAGACGACGCTTCGGGATTAAGCAGAACCTTAGCAAGCGGACTACTGATAGAACTGCCTACAGTAAATCATTTTGCCTCACAATTATATGAAGATAAAATTAATTAAGGTGCTACCTTAGCAGAGGAGCTAATGTATACAGATCAGATGAACCGCATCGAGCGGCGACTGCCACAGCTGTAAAGAAACAGATTATTAAAAAAACACAGCTGTGAAAAAACACAGTTATTATTCCTATCAGCATTTCAATACGGGACAGCGATCCTCAATGAGGATTAACTAATGACGTTTCGTTATCCCTAGACTTACTCCAGGGATAACGGAATGTCAAAACTTACCCCTTATTGAGGATCACCGAAACGTTTAAGATAACAATATTATTATTTAAATTGTTTGAGATATGACTATTATAATTAGGAATATTATTATTATTTAAGATAACAATGAATTTGAGCCCTCTTTCTTGGCACTAGCGTAAGAGATCCATGTAAAGCTTGTGGAAGGCGCGGCCAACATTGAAGGCAATGGTGTCTTCGGACAATGCTTGAACGCTGTGGCTTCCCCAGCAGCACCGCATTCCATTCACTGTTATTGTGATTATTGCGAATGCAGTTTCGTGCTACCGATCATTCATTTCGTTTTACTCTACCTAATTGGTAATACCTAACTGATAATTTTAACGTAGCCTATAATGGCGGCAAGCTATGTAACAACAGTGAGCGGCGAATCGCGTTTTATGTTCTGTATCCTTGGTTAAGCGTAACAACGCTGCAGCCAGCGTGCACTGACAGTATCTGGTTTCTAACAATGACAGAACAGCAGCGGAGTACATTTGCGCTGATTTAATTAGAATTGCTGCAATTGCTGTGAGGTTCGATTATCGTTATCAGTCCGAAGATTTTCACAGCTGATTCGAAAGCAAGAAATGTTTCGTTTTTATTAAACAGGCCTAGTGCGCTGAAAGTCTTTACCTCTGGGAAACTATAAAACACTATGTCGCCTGGGCCATCAATGTTCACAGAACGAGAGCAGTGCTGATAGCTACTAGTCGCTACATGCAATCACAAGAATGTTTGTTTTCTAAAAACTAGGGGAGAATATCTTTCGAACATTGAACAATGTTTATTTTACAACTAAGCAAAAAAGGCTCACTACTCGGATGGCGTCAAAGCGCGCGCCGCGCCGCTCTCAAACCGCTGGTTGACCTCGTGGAATCTTTAAACACGCCGAACCTTCAGGACAGAATGACCAAGCTGGAGAGACCAAATGGCACCAGCATCAGGTTGGGCTGATCCGTCGATCACTACAGCCCGGGATGGAGCAAAGAAAAACGTACCATACCTGCGGCTGGCTCAGACGGCCGGCTGGAATTCCGCGATTGATGTCCCACCCGCCTGTTCCCGTGTTTCGGCGTCCCGCCACAGCCGCTCTCGGAAGCGACGAGGATGTGACCATGACGCTATTTTACCAAGTCATTTGGTTTTTCTCATTGGCAGAATTCATAAAACTTCGGCACATATTAATAACAAACTCCTTCTTTCTAACCCAACCACAGAATTTTATGGAATTTGAAATCTGTTTCGGCTTTCCTTTACAGCGACAGAACAAATTGAATAGAAGCAAGAGGAATCCTTTATTTATGATTGTAAAATATATGTTTCGTTGCACAAAACGCTCCTGATGACTCTTTTCATATCGAGAATTTAGTAGCACTCCGTAACTGTCCATAACCTCCTAATAGTTTAATGAGAGAAATTAAGAACTGTCATCAGTCGCAGGTGTACCCGCGCGGAAGTTTGGTCACCACCGATGTAAATATTTTCCTGCATCCCGGGCGGACACCAATGAAGACCACGCTTGTGCTGCCCCACAAACATCTTGCTGTCTATTTGAAGAGATAGGAAATAAAAATGTATGTGTTGTGTATAGGATTATTATTAGAAACTATGAGCACTTCTGATCATATGAGACTATTTAAGCCATCTGTGGGTCATTATGGGACTAAAAACGAGCGTGCCCAGTTGCTACCGATTTCGTTTCTTGTCACCATCTTGAGGTCAGATACAACATATTAGTATATTCGGGTTTTGCGCGACAGAAAAAGACCAACGGCCATAAGGGGCTAGTATTGGAATATGGCATAAGATTCTGGATGGGTCACATTGCAACGTAACGTTACACAGAAAGCACTCTGGCACCGAGGAACACCGACAACTAGTTAGGTCAGCACGAGACGGAGCAGTTCCACTTCGTCGTTGTTTCCCGATTGCCCGTTCAATTCTCCGTCGCCTTCTTTGAAGGACATGTGTCATTGCCCCCTTCTTGGCAGCATCGCCTCGATGCTGCAAATTCGATGAGCTGACATACAGCGTGCTAGGTTGATATGAGAACACCACAACAAAAAACTGGCCGCCATCAGTCTCAAGATGAGTCAGCGGGGCTGGTGTGGTACGTTTCATCCGGACGACGTGTATGGCCTCAGTGAACTTGCGTCGTCTGCGGCTTGAGGGGTCTTGTGTGGCGGATTCAAATTGTATGTAATGTCGCTGATGCGGCGGACGACACGCTATGTGGCGAAGTACCGGCGCAGCAATTTTTCGGACTGTCCGCGATGACGAACGAGTGTCCAAATCCAGACATAGTCCCCTGGCTCGTAGGCAGCGAAGCGCCGTCGCTGGTTGTAGTGGTCAGCGCCTAGTTGCTGTTGTAGGTATATGCGATGCCTGGCCAGCTCCCGCATTTCTTACGCACGCTGAGTAAAACTAGCGACGTCCAGGTCAAGCTCATGTTCGCAGTCGGAGTATACGGGCAGCATTGTATCCAGGGGAGTGGTCACTCGACGGTCGAAACCGCGTCGTCCCTTGAAGTGCTGGATCGTACGCGAACGTGGCATATGGGAGAATTTAATCCCAAGTCTTATTCTCTATATCCACGTACATGAACAGTATGTCGGCCAGAGTTCTGTTTATCCGTTCCACCAACCCATTAGTTGGCGGGTGGTATGGCGTGGCACGTCATGGCTAGTGTGTGTAAGATTCAGCACAGCCTTAGTCAGGCGGGCCGTTAAAGCTGCCCCGCGGTCGGTAAGGATAATAGCCGGAGCGCCATGACTCAATACGATGTCGTGGACAAAAAACTCTGCTACTTTGGTGGCAGTCCCATTTGTGAACGACGCGTCAGCATACCGGGTTAAGTAGTATGTCGCGACAACAATACAGCGTTTTCCATTCAGGAAAGGACCAAGATCAACCCCGCTTGTTGGAAAAGAGTTTTCGGTGGAGCGATTGGTTGAAGAAATCCTTCTGGTTTCATGGGTGGAGTCTTTCTGCGTTAACAGCCATGGCAGGTTTTGACGTAAGATCGTACTTAATGTAATAATTCCGGCCAATAGTATTTCTCTCGAATTCTTTCAAGCGTACGACTAACTCTCAAGTGGCCGGAGGACGGTTCATCGTGACAAGCGCTCAAGATGTCAGGCCGTGGGTGCGTAGGTACTACGAGTAGAAATGTATCTTCTGATCTTTCAAAATTGCGCTTGTATGGAACTCCACTTCGTTAAGCATATGACTGCAAACCACGACGAAAAACAAGCGGTGCTCTGCCACCGCGTCCTTCCAGATACTCGGTGAGCGGCTCCAGTTCCGGGTCCTTGCGTTGAAGGTCAGCCATATGAGATTGGGTAATAGCCCCAGTAAAGGGAAAATCGCCGGCGTTTTTTACTGCAGTGGAGCCCAAAGGCGCGCGTGACAAACAATCCGCCTCCTGTTGTTTATGTCCCGACATAAACAACAGTACGTCATACTCTTGAAGATGGAGACTCCATCGAACCAAGCGCCCAGACAGGTCTTTATGACTCGCCAGCCAGCACAACGAATAATGGTCGCTGACAATACGGATGGGTCGTCCATACAGACATAGTTGAAACTTGCTGGTGGTCCAGATTACCACAAGACACTCCTCTGTGGTCGAATAGTTCGCCTCCGATCGTGAGAGTGTTCGGCTCGCGTAAGCGATAACCCGTTCTACTCAATCTTGCCACTGGATGAGTACCGCCCCGAGGCCAACGCAGCTGGGATCAGTATGCACTTCGGTTGCGGCGTCTTTATTGAAGTGGGCCAGTATTGGGGATCTGTGTAGGCAACATCAGAGCTCCTGGAAGGCTTCCTCTTGATCGCCTCCCGACAGGAAGGCTATGTCTTCTCTAGTTAGTGCTGTCAGTGGTTCAGCTATCTTGGAAAAGCTTGGACGAAGCGTCGGTAGTAAGAACAAAGACCCAGAAATCACCGAAGTGCCTTTTTGTCGGGAGGCGTGAAAAATTTGACACTGCCATAGTCTTATCGGGATCAGCAAGGACGCCCTATGCATTAACAACACGGCCGAGAAAGCGTAGTTTCTAGAAAGCGAAGTGGCATTTCTCAGGCTTGATCGTTAGTTGTGCGCCTTTGAGTGCTTGAAGCACAATGCGCAACCGGTTCAGGTGTTGCTCGAAAGTAGGCAAGAAAATACCGTCATCATCTAAGTAAAAATCCATGACTCCTCTGCAGACCTGATAAAACCGTGTTCATCATACGTTAAAAGTGGCCAGCGCAGAGCAAATACCAAACAGATGCACCGTAGACTCGTATAAGCCGTCGGGCGTCACAAATGCAGTCTTCTCTCGGTCTCTGATCCGACTTGCGAATATCCGCTTTTGAGGCAAAATGCGGAAACGTACCTGGCGTTGCGTAGTCGGTCAAGGTCATCATTATTCCTGGGCAGCGGATAGACGTCCTTTTTGGTCACGTTATTTAGCTTTTGGTAATCGACACAGAATCTCAAGGTGCCATCTTTCTTTTTGACAAGGACCACTGGCGACGCCCATGGGGTCGTCGAAGGCTGGATCACGTCGTCCGCAAGCATTTCATCAACTTGCGCTTTAATGACTTCACGTCCCTAGCAGAAATTCAGTACGGGGCTGGCATACCGGTAACGTGGTCTCATCAGTGATGATGCGATGCTTGACGGCAGGATTAAGACCGACCTTGGAGCCCGTGGCGAAGCAGTCTGCGAAATCGGACAGGAGAGACGAGAGAAGATTCGTCCGATTGGGCCTGAAGTCCGGGCTAATTCTAACGGTTTGAAGAGCATGACAAGGTGCAGCTTTTCTTCAGGGTTTGCCCCGGTGGTACATAAATGAGGCAAGGCAGTAACATCGTGAAGGAAGGCAACAGCCGTGTCCTTGGCGCGATGCCGCATCTCCTTAGCAAAATTAGTCAGGAGGATAGTAGCACTACCGTTCTGGATTTGCACGGGTTCTCGAGCAACAGCTAATTCCTTCTCGAGTAGTAGCTGGAGATGCCCATCTGCGATGGCCTTGTAATCGTGAAACAAGTCATGCCTCACAAGAACGAGCACACTAGACCGTGCTAGCACCCTCACGTCGTCGTCGCAAAACGCAAAACGTTCCGTCCCGGATCCTCGTTTTCAATTCGTGCCAGGCCCCGTTTTTATCGTAAAGGTCACACGTGCTTCTTTCAGGTCAATGACAGCGCCGTTGGTCTGCAGGAAGTCTAGGTCAACAATCAAATATTTCGAACACTCAGGAAGTACGAAGAATTATCCGACATACGCAAAACTGTGGATGCCGACCCGCGCTGTGCACTTGCCTGCAGGGGCAATCAAGTGACTTCCCGCCGTGCAAATTTTCTTGCCAGACCCAATGCATCAAAACTTTCTTCAATTCTCGAGCGAGACCATGGCTCATTACGAAATACTCAGCACCGGTGTCCAGTAACGCGATGATATCTACTCCATCAATCGTTGCGCACAAATTTGAGGTAGTCTGTCGGATGCTGTCGCTGCCTACCACCAGCGAAATCTTGATCTTCACATTTCCCGACATCAGCGACCCTGCCTCCGAAGGCCGCTGGTATAAGTTTTCCCGGCGAGGGCTGGGAGAGCGGCGTCGGGAATAGTTGGAACTTGGGGAGCAGTAGCTTGTCGAGATCGCAGACCGATGCTCTTGGTAACCGGACCAGTTGGGATACTGTCAGCAGGCCGCTCACCATTCCGAGGGTAGGGGTCGCATTGGTCAAAACCCCGCTTGTTGACGCGGCGGTATGGGCACGCCCGGTAGAGGTGACTGGCTTCACCGCAATGATATCAGAGTGGTCGATGGTCGCGGGTCCGCCATGCCTGACCTTTACGCGGGCGCTGGTAGATTGGCAGAGGGGAGTAGCGAGGCTCCATGCGGCTGCATGCGAGGCCCTCCCTGCGAGGACCCAGCGGCTCCACATATCAGAATACTAAATAGGACGAAGTCTTTAAATGCGTGGTGTTAAGCCGACTTTGCAAAAATATTCCAAAGTTGGTCATGAGAGTTTTACACGCGCTTATACAGCTTTCGAATAAAAATAATTTTCTCTAAGAGCAGCTTGACCAGGCAACAATAACTATATGACACATATTTCGACGATGAGCCCGCATTCGAGTTTTTTTTTTCTCGAAAACAAATAACTCATTCATACTTATTTCCACTCCCCAATTGGAGGTTGCTATGCTTCAAGCTTCTTCAATGTTTTCTCTTTTAAGTCTTTACCAGCAAATGTTAAACCCGAAATACTTAAACAGCTGCCACAACAAGTGCAAAGCTTGTAGTAAAGAGTCGGGCAGCATGCAATGCTATTGAATTTAAGTACACTTCATGACAGAACATCTCAGAAAGCTCATTTTTTTTCTTGACAGAAGAAGGTACACGAAGGTATAAAAAATAATGCTTTTATTTTTTATGTCGTCGGATCAACCTTTTGACTATGAGCTATGCTGCATGAACAGCCTAAAGGGTTTGTTCATCATTCGTCCTTTGCTGAAGCCCTTAAAGCAGAGCACGCCGGCATATAGGAATCAAGTGCAAGTTTATGGCTGATGTAAATTACAATACAAAATATGCTGCAGCTAGCCCGTCTTTAGTGCTTACAGGACCACCTATGGCTCAATACAGTTGGTGCTGGCGCCTCTTTGAGGAGTCAGCTAGCGTAAATGACGAAACGGTGCAGCATTTGTCTTCACCAGCACAGTCTCTTCGACCTCTCTTTTCCAGCATTAGATCTTTTCTTTCACCACGCAAATGAAATAGTGCATAAATAAAGCATTTATGTGTCTATTTTCAGTCATGCACAAAATTGTTCTGGATGCGGATGTAAAACCTCATCGCTACGAATTAACCCGGTATGACAGCCTATAGTATACATGGCTTTGAAAGTGCTACACCTTACTGGCCTTCTGCAGATTGCAGAAGTAGTATATATACTTGTATACTGCGCCGTAATTTGTATCTATACATAGGCAAGGGCAGTTGTCAGCTTAACAAAATTTTGCGTCTGTTTTGTTGCGATTTTTTTTAAGAAGGCGACGAAGTATTCTCAAAATTTTGACGTATCAGTGGCCTTCCGCATCACGCTGAAGACGTATAGAAGGAATGGTAGGGTCTGTAACTGCTGCGCATTCCACCTCTGTACTAAACTTCTTCGCTGTTGAGAATACCGCAACAGTCGGACATTTCCATGCGTTTCGTAAATGGCATAAGCCATGCGTCCGACTCGATGACAACATTGCACGAAGCATGCCCTGCTTGCATGCGTAGTGCCTCCCAATCATTCATTTCGGTGCTTTCTAAATGTTTTCGCTCAAGAATCTCTGCCTTCACCTGATGACATGGGTTTGTCAAGAAAATGAAGCCTTACGCCGGCAGGGGTTCAGCCACCAAAGCAATGGGGGAGGACCGTATTCCAAACGTGCCCTTACAGCCTAAGCTATTTTTCTTGAATAAACGTTCTCATTGAATAAACGTATCATTGACAATGTATAAAACATACTTGAAAGCCATCGCGAAGGACACGACAGTATTGTTCGGGAAGGTAAAATATATCAGGATATACAGGTTGAGAATTGATCCTTAATATCTGTAAGCCAATTCCGGCCAACACATGTCATATGTGCAGTATTTTTCCAGCTGTCAAAACTATGTGGACAATAGCGACATATACCCAATCATAATAATGGAGTAATTACTCCCTTATTACAAATCTACTCCACCTTGGGGATTCCCCTTAATATTTGACCATAACCCTGTCATATTCATTGTTGTAAAGTCCCCAAAACAGGCGGGGCCACATCGACCACTGTATGCCAAAATGTATTCAATGTAGATAAGCCAGCTATACTAACAGGATCATATCAATTAATACATACAATGATGCGTGCTATGTTGGCAAGCCATCGCAGCTGCCCATAAAATATTGACCACTACACTCATTATGGATACAACATTGGGAAACCATCTCAGCTAGTAGTAAAATATTGACCATTATATGTCAGTAAATTTTTCGAGTTGACAGGCCATCAATGATGGCAAGAAAATGTTGATTGACGTATGTAAAAATGTATGGTTTTTTTCAAGCCATTACATTTCGTCAGGTGACATCGACCACTGTAATTGCAGATATGTAATGTTGGGAAGCCATGACGGCTGGCTGGATTATATTGACCAATGTATGCCAAGATACATTCGATGATGGCAAGCAATCAATATGCCATGATAGGTGCAATGCTAGTCAGTCGCCACAGCTCATTGCGCAATATTGCCAACTGGAGCCAACAAGTATGCATTGTTGGGAAGCCACTAAGGCAGGCGGGATAGCATTAACCAATATAGCATTAACCGATATATGCCAGGATATAATAAATGTCGACAAGCCAACTATACTGGCAGGACAATATTTACCATTGTATGCATTCATCGACCATTTTATTTGCAGATATACACAATGTTGGGAATCCGTGACAATTGACAGGGGAATATTGACCAATGTATGCCAAGATATATTCGATGTTAAGAGGCTGTCAATACTGGCAGGACAATATTTACTAATGCATGCCATGATAAGTCTAATGTAGGCCAGTGGCCACCACTCGTTGGGCAAAATCGGCCACTGTAACTGATGATGCTTACAATGTGGATAGCCACTAAGACTGGCGGGATAATATTGACCAATGAATGCCACGCTATATTCAATGCGGACAAGCCATATATACTGGCAGAAAAATATTTGCCAATGCATACCATGATTCGCGAATTATGGGCAAGACATTGCCGATGGCTGGGTAGCATTGGCCATCATATATATTTGTGTATAGAATGCTGGCAAGCAATTCTATACGCAAGATCATTATTGCCCATTGATAGCCCATGAAAGCCAATCATTGGGGAAGATGTACATCACTGGTCCGGAGTTGTCAATGTTGTCGCATGGCTGTACCATTATTGGTAGTGCATTGGCAACGCAGGTCCACTGGCGGACTAGACGTTGCCGGTGCACTACCAATAATGGTACAGCCATACGATAACATTGACCGACCAGACGTTGCCACTCAATTTCCAA